>JAANYP010006218.1:0-61309 GCA_020465985.1 Centrapalus pauciflorus | reverse complement strand
GAATGGAAGTGGGAGCACATTACTATGGATTTTGTTACAAAACTGCCGAAGACTAGGCGCCAACATGATGCAGTTTGGGTGATAGTCGATAGATTAACTAAGTCCGCACATTTTATACCGATAAGAGAAAGTTACTCCTTAAAAAAGTTGGCAAAAATTTATATGGACGAGATTGTTTCTAGGCATGGAGTGCCTAAGTCCATAGTATCGGACTGGGACAGCCGGTTTACTTCAAATTTTTGGTCGGCTTTGCAAGAAGGGTTAGGGACAAGGATAGCAATGAGTACAGCTTACCGCCCGCAAACTGATGGTCAGAGTGAGCGGACCATCTTAACGCTTGAAGACATGATGAGATCGTGTGTGTTAGATCTCGGTGGCAATTGGGACGATCATCTGCCACTCATAGAGTTTTCGTATAACAACAGTTACCACGCTACGATCAAGAAAGCTCCGTTCGAGGCTTTGTATGGGAGGAAATGTAGGACTCCTACATGTTGGAGAGAAACGGGTGAAACACCAATCGCTGGGCCGGCCTTGCTTCAAGAAACAAACGAGAAGATACAGTTGATTAGGCAGAACATGAAAGCGGCCCAGGATCGTCAGGAAAGTTACTATGATCGGAGGCACAAGCCGATCAATTTTGAAGTGAATGACTGGGTCTACTTGAAAGTATCACCCATGAGGGGTGTTACTCGTTTTGTTAAAAGGGGAAAGTTGGCTCCGAGATTCGTCGGACCATTTAAGATAACCGAAAAAGTAGGAAATCAGTCATATCGTTTGGAATTGCCTGAAGAGATGTCGGGCATACATCCGGTGTTTCACGTTGGAAATCTTCGAAAGTCATTTACTTCTAGTAACGAGGATTGGGCCGACCATACTGAACTGCAAGTTGATGAAAGGCTCCGGTATGTTGAAGAGCCGGAGTGTGTGTTAGATACTAAGATGAAGAAATTGAGAAGCAAGGAGATAGAAATGGTGCTTGTACGTTGGAAGCATCATAAAGGAGCAAATCATACATGGGAAACTAAGTTAGATATGTTAAGAAAGTATCCGAAACTGTTTGAGTCCAAGTAACTTCGAGGACGAAGTTGAGCGTGGTGGAGCCCATGCTGTAACATCCACGGATTTAATTTGATGTATTTTGGTTAATTAAGTGGAAACTTATATATATATATATATATATATATATATATATATATATATTTAAGTTGAATTTGGGAGGATATTATGTATTTGGATATTAAGCAAAGTTTGTTGTTATTTTTAAGAAAATTGAACTCAGAATCAATTTTGTGGAGTATTATGAATTTAAAAGTTATTTATGATAAATCTAAGATTAAATCAGTATTTTATGGAACCGGTTAAGTCGAGTGATGAAATGTGCAAAATGACGAAAGTGGTATATAAAGGGCAATAGGCTTCATTTTTTTAGTTTACACTATCTCACTATTTTATCTCTCTAGAAATTCTCTCTCTACATCTCTCTAAGATATATCACAAACCGACCGTCGGATTTTCGAGAATTATACGTCATCGGAAAGGTATCGAGGAGTACAACAACAATATACAAACGGATTTCAGAGTTCGTGCGAATTGAGGTAAGAATCGAACCTTTTAAGTTTATAGTTTCGGTTTTGAAGTTAACTAGAATTCGAATCTGTCATTTTATGCAAATTTAAGCTTGTTTTGCTTAAAACATTGCTGGATTATGATAGTATATGCATAGTAGAATCGAATCTAGGTATCATACATGACATATGCATGATTTTTGACTTAGAAATGAAGGATTTAAGCTGAAATGATGAACAGACTCGAATATGTCAAGAACAGAGTCGAAATGCAAGAACAAACTCGAGTTTGGTGCTAGATTCGAGTGTGTACCGTTAGATTCTAAGGGGAGGGCTTCGAATCTAGGCCTAGACTCGAAGTGGGGTTCGAATCTAACCCTAGATTCGAAGGTAGGTTCGAATCTGGCATAAGGGGTTCGAATCTGATGCATGAGCTTCGAATCTAACCCATTAAATTCGAGTTTAATGCCTAAAATTGAGAAATATACTCTCTAAACTTGTATATTTTGAATGGAACTTATAAACAACACATAAAATGGCAAGAGTTATTCAAAGGACAATATATGATCATGAAATGGGTTCAAACTTTAGTTATAGTTCGAATTTAGACATGTACCCGAAATGGGGAAAATATCGCCAAACTTACGAAACTTGATTTTATGGATTTAAACGGTTAATGATACGAGGTATTGTTGTAATTGATATAACAGGTCCCTTGTGGTGTTGTTTAACCCACAGTGGGGTACTTGGTGGAATCCGGTTGAAAGCCCGAAGAGAAATAATATCGGTTAAAGATAATACGCACCCACTGTGAGTACAGTAGATTTCGCATGTTTATATTTGTTTTATGTAAGCTTTGCCTGCTGAGACCTGTTGTTTCACTTGTTTGGTTGGAATTCTACTAACTTGCATAGATGTAGATGCACATTCTTACTTGTTGCATGTCCTTTCGGTTGTTGTGCATCTAGTGATGGACCGGTGGGTCGCATCGATTACTCTGATGTTACTGTGCTATATGACCTGGAGCTGATCCCTCCTAGGCCCGGTAGGCAGTATGTCATCCCCGATCGTACGTTTGTCTCAGATGGTATGTTTAAATGCCGAGCTGTGAGCTCGAAGGGGCTGCGGCTCTGGTCCGTACTTGGTGTACGAAGAGAGTATACGACGTTTGTCGTCGGGATTACTCTTGGGCTTCATAAAAATTTATAAAATGCGCAATCTATGTATTCACTAAGCATTCGCTTACGTTTTAGTTGTTGTATTTTTACAGGCAAAGGAAAATCTACTGCTGGACCTTCTAGTTAGGTCGTTTGAGGAAGATTTGGGAGACTCAACACTATTCCATCGGTAATTTATGTTATGAAACAATGTTGTAATATTCGGGATGAATGTAAAAATTTTATGGATGTGTAGACTTAGACTTGGTACCATATAGCACCGTAGGGTGTTTGACACTATTGCACTACTTTAATTATGTTTTTAATGCTTCCGCACTTAATTTAGGTTATCAGATCATTATGTATTGTATGTTGGTAATTAATCCTGGGTGTATTGTAATTGGTGGTTGTTGTGGCAAGGGTGCCACATATATAAACAAACAATTTAACAACAGATCTAACTCATCTAATTATCCCAATTTAGGTGTTACCTAACTAAAGTAAGTGTAAGTTTTGATAAATTTTTGAAACTTACAATTCCGTAGCCGGTATTATTTTCATACTTCTGGTGGTCACTAGTGACGGGTGCTTTTTCCTCTTTCATTTCCTTCAATACTAAGGGTAGTGTACCTTAGGGTGGTCACCGGTTGTTAAATCCACGCCACCGTAGGTTGCCGCCTTTCTTTTCTCTCGCCGCTGCAGGTTGCCCCCTCTCTATTCTCTCATCGTCGTACGCATGCTTGGCGTTCTTTCTCTCACCGCGTCTTTTTTCTCTTTAATTTCCTTCAATCAGCAAGGACATAAAAGACACCGCCAGTGATGGTAGATAGATAGATCTATGTATGTTTGATGTATCTATAGCCCACCTATGAAAACCCTAGCTAGGTTTCTTGTTCTTTGCTTTGCTTTTTATACTTACCCAAAAAATGAAGTTGTGGCGGTCGATGAGACGCTGGTGGTGGTATGTTCTCCAACTCGAGAACGTGACAGAGAGAAAACACATAAGAGAGAGTACGGTGGCATGACATAGAGAGAGAGAGAGAGAGAGCGTGAGAGAGAGGGCAGTGAGGGTCTCCAACTCGACAACATCCTTTCCTTGGGTGGTGGCGGTGCCGCGGCGGAGAGAAATGAAGACCAGTGGCGGTGTCGCGACAGAGAGAGAGAGAGAGAGAGAGCGTGAGAGGGTGGCGAGAGACAGACCAACGTGGTCGTGACTCTCATCGCCGGCGCCGATAAGGCGATGGCGGCCGGGACTTGAAAAGAGAAACAGGGAGCAGTAGAGAGAAAGAGAAAGAGGGAGCAGTGAGACAAATGAAGGGTTTTTAGAAGGTTTTTTGATGGTTTTTAGGGTTTTGGTTTTTGAGTGGGCTTCGGTTTTTTTTACCAATTAGATTTTTATTTAATCTTATATTATCCATTTAATTAATCTTATTTTTCCTATAAATGTTAGGATCTAGCAGCCTCAATGTATGGTGAATATACACATCCCGACCATTGTGAAATTCCATCATTTTTTCAATCGTATGTCACTGGAATAGAAGATGTTGTTGGTGATGGAAATTGTTGTTTTCGATCAATAACTGTTGCTCTTGGTCGACCTCAAGATGAATGGTGGGATATTCGTCGTGAATTATTGGAGGAGTTGCGTAGCAATCTAAATGGATGTCAACTTTGTATCGATGATAGTTACGCTGTTGTGGAACGTTCTCTCGATTTTTACCATAATGGTCTTGCACCAATACATCACTGGATGAAAATGCTTGACACTGGTGTCTTGATTGCGAACACGTACAATTGCATAGTTTGCTTTTTAACAAATCCAATCAGTTACATATTTTTTCCGCTTTGGAAAAAGTCACGGGCGCCAGAACTAAATCAATCAATAGCAATTACATTTGTTCATGAAAATCAATTTATAAAAGTAGATTTGCAAGAGGGACATCTAATGCCAACACTTGCGGGACATTGTAGACCTACAAAAGAATGAAAAAAAATGTACAAGAATCGAGTATTGCAATAATATTTTATGTAATAAATTCATTTGTATAAATATTATTATCATCATTATTGCATTTATATATGATAGGCACAAAAAGGCCTCAGTCAAACCTGCTCTACATCTTAGGGGAGATTTTTCATCAAACCTGCTTGATGCACTTGAAGGTATAATTTAAGGCCTGTTTATGCCTTATTGAAACCTGAAAAGTTATTTGCAATATCAGCCCAAAGCTGTTTACCCTGTTGCATTCGTTGCAACAAAGGCAGATTGTCCAAGCTGTTCTGTCTGTTGAACAGGCTGGACATAAACTGTCTACGCTGCTCTGTTATGTTGAGCAGTTTGGACAGATTCTAAGTGTTCTGTTCTTTGTGAACAGAACCTATTCTTTGTGTACAGGCTAAACACTTTATGGAATGTGTTTCCAAATCCTCATGTATTGTTTTTCGCTACATGATCAGTTCACAAGTCGAAGACTAAGTGGAAACAGAAACTGCACAGCCTGCCTACGTTGTTTAGTTACATGAAGACAAACGAATATCTGAAAAGGGTGACAGACCTTTTCTTATATCAAAATGACCTTAGCAAAAGAAGAAAGATGCAAAGTTGACATTCCTCTTTTGGTTAAGCCTTATGCAATAGTGACAAAAAGAAAAAGACAAAGATTCTGCCATATGAAGACAAATCTGCTTTATCAGAATGTGCAGAAAAGGTGTCTTGTCTTTTTTAAAAACCTTTCCACTATCTTACCGTCCAATGAAGAAGCTTCACTGAGATTCTCAGTGAGAGTAGAAAAGGAAGCTTCTAAAGATTGTGAATCATTCAAGAGTGTGAAATCAGATCGTGCATTAAAGTGTGTTTTTCATGCATGCAATTCTGCTTGAATATAACTGTACGTGTGTCTAAGTTGTTCTTATTCAAGCTGTCCATCTGAGTCTTGTAAAATCAGTGAGTACATCTAAGTGAGTGTTGTCATTGTATCTAGTCTGAGTGAGTCTTAGACTAGTTAACTAACTGTTGTATCTGTCATCTCAGCTAGAACCTTTCCGCAGTCAAGCTTGTTTGTAATTAACACTTGTTGATAATATACACAAACATTGAGAAAAGAGTGTTGAGTTTTTAAATAGCTGTATTCACCACCCCCCCCCCCCCCTCTACAGCTTAGAACAATACAGTAGGGAAACCTTTTGGGACCTACAACTGTATCAGAGCATATAGAGTGTGTGTCATCTCTAGATCTCTCATTCTCCCTACTTTCCCATGGACAACAGTGCTGCAAGTTCCTCCTCTTACTACGACAATGGGTCAACGGCCAAACCCCCCAAGTTCAATCACCATAACTTCTCTTGTTGGAAGTGCAGAATGATACTCTACTTAGAGAATCTGGATGTACAACTACCAGAGATAGTAATGGAAGGTCCCTATGTGCCAACTTCTATTACTACCATCACTCTTGCTGTTGAAGGAGTTGCCCCTGAAATCAGAACCTTTGAGAAGGCCAAAGCTCAATGGTCTGATGAAGACAAAAGAATGGTTGCTCTGGATGCAAAAGCCAGGAATAACCTGGTCATCTCTGGGCCTGATGATGTGTTCAAACAGGTTGAGAAGATGAAGACTGCAAAGGTGTGGGATACTTTGTGTACCATCTATGATGGTCCCACAATCACACTGGATAACAGGATTAACAATCTTGTTAGACAGTATGAACTCTTCTTTGCAAAGTCAAAGGAGTCACTCACAGAAACCTACACCAGGTTTACTGCTCTTATTAATGATCTCAAAGCTGTTGGGATCACAAAGGACAGCCTGACTCTGGTGAACAAGTTCTTGGACATCCTGCCTGAAGAGTGGAACTATTTTTCTACCATCTTAAGAAATTCAGGTACCATCAAAAGTATGGATCTTGTAAACTTATATGGATCTTTACTAAATGATGAGCAGTCAAGGCAACAGAAAAGAAATGCCTTGGAGATGTCTAAGAGAGCTGCTGCCTTAGTGGTCAGCGTGAGACAACCTGTTGGGCAGGTATGTGATGTGTTCACACAACCTGATCAACAGGCTGATGATGAAAGGGAAGAAATGTCCGATGAGGAAGACAGTGCAGATCTTGCTGAACTTGACGATGAGCAAATGATTCCAATGCTTGTCAAAAGGTTCAACAAGAAAAGGTTTGGAAGAAATATGTTGCAGGGGAACTCAAATGTTGTCAAAAAGAAGGCATTTGATAAATCTAAGGCTGGGTGCTTAAAATGTGGCAAGACTGGCCATATAGCTGCTGACTGTGTGTCAAAAGCTGTTGGACAGTCATCCAAACGATACAAGACTAACAGGGACGATGGCTACATGGTTAGGTACCTTATGGCCATGGCTAAGCTGAAAAAGTTGGAAAACTCAGTGGCTTCCAACAAGCAAAAGGGACTCATGGCTGAGACATGTGATTGGGAGGAGTCTGATTCATCCTCAGATGAAGAAGACAACAACTGTCTGATGGCCAACACTGACGTCCCATCAACCAGCAACATCAAACAGGACTTGGCTGAAGCTGAAGCCTTCAGCAGCTTAGAGAACTGGAACCCCACAAAGATGTACAAGGTACAAAACTTTATGGCTTACAGTTCTGATGAAAAAGTAAAAATGTTTGAATACATGCTTGTTGATTTAAAAGTTGCTGATGAGAAGCATAATGTTTTACTATATAAAATCTCTAAGCTTAAAACTGATCTTGAAATAAAATCCAGTAAACTGGACAGTTTCCATAAGTTGGAAACTGAGCCTGATGAATTAAAACACATCAATTCCATTTTACTAGAAGAAAAGAGAGAGACAGATGTAAAACATGCAAAGCTTCAAAAGATAGTTGACTCTTGGTGCCAATCTGCACAAAAAGTCAGCCATTGCATCAGTCAGCAGATCCCTGCACAAATCCAAGCCTATCTTGGAGGGGATCTTGACAAAGCAACTTCTATTGTTGAGATTAATAATCTGAAAGATGACTTATCCACTCTTGGTGAGCTTCCTAGCACTTTCATCCAGAAAGTAAATGGTAAGCTAGTCTCAACAAACAGGTTTGTCAGGCCTCAAAATACTGACAGCTTGTGTGAAAAAGCCCCAAAAGCTGATGATGGAATGTGTTCTCCATCAAATCAGCCTACTAAGTGCTCTGTTGATTCACTCAAGCAGAAGAAAGGAAAACATGCTCAAACTGCAGTTGTGGACACTAAACCTGTTGACAAATAGGCTCTGGCTCCAAAGCTGATGGTAAGAGACCTGCTAATCCTTTTGATGCTAAACATTTTGAGAAAAGGTTTTCAAAAGGTAAGCAGCCTGCTTTCAACAAGGGTAAGTCTCATGTTGAAAGCAAATCTGTTGTGGTTTCAAATAAGTTTTCAAATCATAGTGGAAAACTGGTTATAAATGAAAATAAGTTTTTCAAAACCATAAGCAGTGATTATGTTGATAGGCAGCATCAATCACATCTCACTAAGGGCAAAGGCAAAGCCATTGCTAAACCTGAGAAATCTGAGAATAAGTTTCCCAAACCTGTGGAAGGTCAAAAACCAATTAAGCTTCCTGTATTTGACATTTGTCTTCCCAAAAAGAGGAAAGAAGAAACGGGAAAAGCGGTTGCTATTGTGCCTTCCACCCAAACTGTTGATTCATCTAAGAATAGTAACAAGTTTGCTAAACCTGCTGACAGAATCAACAAAAACAATTCAGAATATGTTTCTGAAAGTTCTTCTTCCAAAAAGGCTAAAAAGAGAAAATGCTATAAATGTGGGAAAAAGACACACATGGCCAAAGACTGTTCTGAAACTGAGAACATGAGGCCGGTTGACTCTGCTAGTTTCATCATTGCTAAAACAAGCAGTGTTGGAAGTAACTTAGTCAATGAGAGTGGTATCAAACTGATACCATTCAAATAGGCTGGAATAGTTGACGAGTTCCCCTAAAAGTAACTACTGTTTTCTTATGACACTCTGCAGGACAAACAACCATCCCAGGTTTGGTACTTGGACAGTGGCTGCTCAAGACACATGACAACTTGCAAGGACCTGCTGAGTGATCTCAGGCCTGAAAAAAGGCCAAAAGTCACATTTGGTGACAATGTACAGGGATCTACTGAAGGATATGGAACTCTTAAAGCTGGGTACAAGGTTAACTTTGATGAGCACCTGGGTTACATATTCGATCCCCAATGCAAAGTTGTGTTGTGTGCTCAACGAAAGAAAGGTGTATATGTTGTGGACATGAAATCTGCTGATCCCACAACTGAAACCTGCTTTCTCACAAGAACCAATGCAGACCTAAACTGGTTATGGCACAAAAGGCTGTCACACCTGAACTTCAAGAATATCAACAAACTCTGTAAGAAAGAGTTGGTAACAGGTTTGCCTTCTATGACCTTTGTTAAGGATAAACTCTGCACAGCTTGTGAGAAAGGCAAGCAGAGAAAATCATCTTTTAAATCCAAGCATAATTTTTCTATTGATTCTACTCTCTTCTTAATCCACATGAACATGTTTGGACTAGTCAGTGTCCCAATTCTAGGAGGAAGAAGATACACTCTAGTAATGGTTGATGAGATCTCCAGGTTTACATGGGTGATCTTTCTGAAGAGCAAAGGAGAGGCTGCTAGAGAAATCATTGGATTTATCAAAAAGATGGAAATGCTGAACTCTGCTCAAGTGAATCAGCTTAGAAGTGATCATGGTACTGAGTTCATAAACAGTACTCTTGAGGACTTCTGTGTAGAAAAAGGGATCTCACAAAACTTTTCAGCAGTAAGAACTCCACAACAAAATGGAGTTGCAGAAAGGAGAAACAAAACCCTCATTGAAGCTGCTAGAACCATGCTGTGTGCATCTGGTTTACCTTCATCATTCTGGGCTGAAGCTGTCAACATTGCCTGCCTCACCCAAAACAGATCCTTAGTGGTGAAAAGGTGCAACAAGACTCCCTATGAGCTGCTCAAAAGGAGGAGACCAAACATTAGCTACATCCATGTGTTTGGATGTCCCTGCTTCATTCTAAATCAAAGGGACCAACTAGCAAAGTTTGAACCCAAAGCTGATGAAGGTGTGTTTGTCGGATTATCTTCTATCTCCAAAGCCTACAAAGCTGATGAATCTATCAATTTCACCTTTGAAGAGTCCAGGAGTGCCTCCACCAAAGCTGTTCCTGAATTAGTTTCAGGAGAATTCAGCTTTGATGATCTCATGCATTCTAACAGTGAAGAGGACTCAAAAGCTTCCACTACATCCAGAGTGGAACCTGCTAACCATGATGGGCATGATGATGATTATGTTGATACTCCCTGTGTGAATAAGTGTACTGACTTAATTACAACTTCATGTCCTGAACTAATCAATGCTGATTTTCCTGGATCCTCTGCTGATATGTTCAACAATGGAGAGTCATGCTCAACAAGTGAACAGGCTCAAGATATCAGTGTGTCTGAAAATCTTGAGAGCTGCTCAACAGGACCTGTTGAAGATGCAAACAAATCAAGAGAATCCTCATTGAAGAATGATCCTAAGTGGATCAGGTGTCATCCCAATGATCAAAAAATTGGTGACATCAACAAAGGGGTACAAACAACATGGGACAGCTTAGGGAACTTTTGTATGTTCTCTATCTTTGTGTCCCTAATGGAGCCAAAGAAAGTGGATGAAGCACTTAAAGATGCCAATTGGATCACTGCCATGCAAGAAGAACTCAATCATTTTGAGAGAAACAAAGTATGGAAGCTGGTTCCTGCACCTAAAGGAAAAACTATAATTGGCACCAAATGGGTTTACAGGAACAAGATGGATGAGCAAGGTCATGTCATAAGAAATAAGGCAAGACTAGTTGCTCAAGGCTACAGACAGGTGGAAGGCATTGACTATGATAAGACATTTGCTCCTGTGGCTAGGCTAGAGGCAATTCGTTTGTTTCTAGCCTACGCTGCTCATAAGAGCATGAAGGTATTTCAAATGAATTTGAAGAGTGCATTTTTAAATGGTAAGCTGCAAGAAGAAGTCTATGTTAAGCAGCCTCCAGGTTTTGAAAATGAACAGCATCCAAGTTTTGTCTATAAGTTGGACAAAGCCCTCTATGGTCTAAAACAAGCCCATAGAGCCTGGTATGACACTCTTACTGATTTTCTTATGAGCAATGGTTATTCCAGAGGTAAAGTGGATACCACACTGTTCATAAAGAAGGTGAAGTCTGATATTATGCTTGTTCAAATATATGTGGATGACATAATATTTGGTTCTACTAATGAGCAATTATGCAAGAATTTATCATTACTCATGAAATCAAAATATGAAATGAGTATGATGGGAGAACTTACTTACTTTTTGGGATTACTGATTCAAACCTCAAATGGAATTTTCATAAATCAAAGAAAGTACACTTTAGATATATTGAAAAAGTTGAAATTTGATCAAAGTTCTCCTATTAAAACCCCAATGGCAACCAATGTAAAGTTGGATGCAGATGCCAGTGGCAAAACTGTTTCAGTAACAGCTTACAGAGGCATGATTGGGAGCTTGTTGTATTTAACTGCTAGTAGACCAGATATTATGTTTGCTACCTATCCATGTGCTAGGTTCCAAGCTGATCCAAAAGAATCACATCTAGCTGCTGTGTAAAGAATCTTCAGATACCTTAAGGGTACACCAGGTTTGGGTCTTTGGTATCTCAAAGACTCAAGCCTTGAGCTAACAGGTTATTCAGAGTCTGATTTTGCAGGCTGCAGGCTAGACAGGAAAAGCACAACAGGTGGATGTCAACTTCTTGGTGGTAAGTTGATAAGTTGGTGTAGCAAGAAGCAGATTTCAGTTTCCACTTCTACTGCTGAAGCTGAATACATTGCTGCTGGAAGCTGCTGTGGGCAGATTCTATGGATGCAGCATCAACTTGAAGACTATGGACTTGTATATAGGAAAACTCCTATTCTATGTGACAATACAAGTGCCATAGCCATCTCCAACAATCCAGTGTTTAACTCCAGAACAAAGCATATAGAGGTCAGACATCACTTCATCAGGGATCACATTCAGAAAGGTAATGTGGAGGTAAGTTTTATTTCCACAGATGAAAAGCTTGCATACATTTTCACCAAACCTCTTGATGAAAACAGGTTTAATTATCTGGTAATCAAGTTGGGCACGTTAAACAAAAGTGACTAAGTGTCCAAAATATTCTAAGTCATTATATGTCTCACACTACTCAAGTTTCGCAGAACAGCTTAGACAGAACAGGCTATGCATATTCTATACTTAGCCATTTTCTGCAAAACTTGAACAACTTGAGCATATAACAGGTTTGACAATAACAGCTTATATGTCAAGCCTGATCTGATGATCAAACCTCCACCCTGCTCACTCTCTCAATCTGTCATACAAGACATTGTCTTGTAACCTGATCAGCTATTGAACACAACCTGTTCTTACATAGCTGAACAGGTTGAAGGAACAGCCTGATAGTGAACAGCTTGTGATGACCCTGCTCATCACAGGTTTGACCATCAGCTTAGACCATTAGTTTTAATTACCTTTCTTCACAATGAAGTTACTTAAATTTTTGTTTTTATTTAACTTAATTACTGCGGATAATGTGTGTTTACGTGTGTTATTGAATAAAAAGGGCTCAAGTGGTCTGACAACCATTCTGACATGGACAACCGTTCCGTTTTCCGTTAACGAACATTTCAAATCAGCCGCCCAAATGTTTCACTCTCATACCCACTCACATTCAATTCCTATAAATACCCCCTACTGTTTCATCTTCCTCTTCCTCACTACTTCCATAACTTCCAAAGAACCCTAAAACTCGACTAAGTGTCCAGTCCTACTACCTTCACTACTTCTCAAATGCCTCACCCTAACAACCACTTTCTACCAGTATTTGTTGGTGCTGATGTTCATAAACATTCATTTGTCACCACAACGCTAACCCTGAAACCCACCAACTACCTTGCAAACCTAACCATCCCCAAAAATTATGTGGGGAAAGGCTACGAAGAGATGGTGGAATTTCTGAAAGTTCACCCCCTGAACTATGTCATGACTGCCACTCCTGGTGTCCTGTACCAGGAAATGGTGTATGAGTTCTAGTACACCTATGCCTACAACCCAGATATCAAAGTCATCAAGGGAACGATTCTCAATGGGACTCAGACCATTGAGATCACTACTGGTCTAATCAGGGACGTTCTTCATCTTCCAGTTGCTAAACCCTATAATCAGCCACAGGCTGAAAATGACCAGATGGACAATCTGCTACGCTTCTGTGGTGTAGCAGAACCCAAATTTGGGGCCACACTGTTTAGGAAGGATTTGTCTCCAACCTACAGTTTCTTATTTGTCTCTGTGGTGCTGTTCGTTATCGCAGGTTTTTGAGCCTCATTTTCAAGCACATCTATGGTGAGCAACTGTATAACTCTTAGCCTTTACTTCGTACTGCTGCATTTCCTGTCATAGGAAATAGAGTTTTCTACACTCCGGTTCTCCCAAATGAGCCTCCTCTATCTACTACAATGAGGACGTTCCTAGGAATGGTGGAAGGACCCTCTGCTGTGAGGGTGGATCCAGAAGCTGCTCCCAAAGGAAAATCCAAATCCAGGGTCAAGTTTGTTAAGAGGACCCTGGAAACGACTGAAGTTGGGCCTGTCTAAGTCTGCACCTTCAGCCTCTGTGGCTGAGGGGGAGCAGGCTTCTCACCCTGGTTCATTTGTTGAACCTGAAGCCTCTGTGGCACCTGAGACTATGGAACAGGCCACCCCACCTATTTTTGACCCAGTCTCAAAACCAGTCCAATCTGAACCTCTCATCACCTCCCCACAATCACCCACCTCATCTCTCAAATCATACTAACGCAAATCCATTGCCAAAAAGAAACCCACAGCCAAACCAGCCAAAAACAGCCCAAACCAACCCCTCTGTTCCCTCTCAACAGGGTTCAGTTGAAAAAGAAGCAACCACTGCTACTTCTCCTATTTTGGGAGAAGCTTCAGAACATTTGGAGCCTACTTCACTCCAAAAAGAGTCCACCCAGAGTCAGCCTAGACCCTCTGGTTCCTCCCAACAGGAACCAGTTGTACAACAGGAGGTTACCACATCAACTATTCCAGCCTCCCAACAGGCTGAGATTATTGAAAGACAGGATTTCACTCAACTCCATACTACGTCCACACTGTCTCAACCTCATACTTCTTCAGACCCTGAGTCTGCACGAGGTGCCCACACTGCTGGATTAGACCATCCAGTAGCTCAGCCTCCAATCTCTGCTCCTCATGATACATGTGTTGTACACCAAACAGTTGTTGAAGGACCAACCACCCAAGCTGATGAACCATAGGGAAGAAAACGTCCCTTTGGCGAGGCTGCTTCTCATATGCAAACTCCATCAGCAGGTTTCACCACTGCTGATGTTGAAATGCAAATTCCATCTCCCAATGATGAGGTACATTTAAACCAAGGTGTTGCAGAGGGAACAACCCCTGGCCTTAATGAAGGTGTTGCAACACAAGCAGCATCTGAAAGGCTACCAACCTCTACTCACTCTCCTGATGATGCAGCTACAACCACTGCTGAAGGACCTATCGACCTCTCCAATCTGGGCCACATTACTTTTGCCCAGGCTATGGAGCTTCTCTCAAAAGTACCTTCTCCTTCTTCATCACGTCCCGAAACACCTGTCTCATCCTCATCATCTCATTCATCACCATCTACACAATCCAAACAATCTACCCATACTCCTCCATCCCCTAAAGATCTGCCTTTGAAGGATTAGCTTTCCTTGCTGACCAACAAAGTTGGCTCTTTAGAAAATTCAATGTCTTCTCTACCCTCTCTAATTTCAGACTCTGTGTCTGAACAACTTAAAGGATTATTCAATGTGTTCAAGAATTCCTTTCCATCCACTCCTTAAACTGACACCTCCTCACAGTTGCTTGCACTCACTGCACAGCTGCAAAATATCTCTCCTTCACTCTCCTCAATTCTTTCACACCAACAGGACTTTGTGTCCTCTATGACAGCCATATCTTAATAGTTGTCCACTCTCCTAACCACTTGCAATTCTACCCTTCCTGCTATACTAGCCAGCCTAAACACTCTAATAGTCTCTCTATCAAATTCTGTGTCAGCAAACCTTGTTGATGTGCAGGACTCTCTTGAGTTACATCATTCATAGCTTCTGATAGAGAAAATATTCTTAAGCTGACCTCTATTGCTGATTTACAATCATCCTCTCTTCAAACCAGTCTTTCCCAACTTGCAGAGGTGAAGGACAACCTGGCTTTTTTAGTGCATAGCCTGGTTGGTCCCAAACCTGCTACCAAAAATGCTGCAAAGCCTGCTGAAGTTGTTTCTTTAGGCAGACCAGTGGTTGAAGGTGCTAGTCCATCTCCTTCAAAGGGGGAGAAGTTGTCTGCCTCGAAGACTAAGTCTAAGGGGGAGAAAACCTCTTCTCCTAAGGAGAAATCAGCATCTACTGGTCAAACAACAGGTGCATCGGTAATAGGTACAGGTCCAGTTGAAGGTGCCTCTCATCAAGCCGATGCTGGTCAGCCCACTCAGGCTTGATCTCCAATCCCTGTACAATCTAAGGGGGAGGAATTCATTCCTGAGGACAGGCTAAGCAGCAGAAGGAGGCATCTAATTCTGGAGGAGGAAGAAGAATAAGAGGAGGATATTCCTGAAGCTGTTACCACTACAACAGCTAAAGGAAAAGAAAAAGCAGTTGTTGATCATGATCACCAGAAAGCAGCACAGCTAAAGTTTGACAAGGCAAGGGATAAAGAAATGGGTGTCCCTATGGAAAAATACTATGAGCTCAGAGATGAACAGCTCAAAGCCCTGAAAATAGTGAGACAAGAAGAAGCCTCTGCCAAAGCTGCCATATCTCTTGCATTAAAAGAGGCAAGCAAAACCAATTGCCTTCTTTGGATGTGCAAAGAAAACTGCTCGAAGCTGCAAGAGAATCAGCTGGTGAAAAGGAAGGTGAACAGGAAAACGGAGCTCAGGTCTTAGTGACCAAAACCAAGCAAGCATCCTCTTCAAGAGCCCAGTTCCAGTTTGACAACTTGGCAAAGAAAAAGTTCCATGATGTTGTTGGTAGAAGACTTGCCAAGGAATTTATTGTCAAAGCTGTCTCTATCTCAAGAAAAGGCAAACAGTGGAAGCTGCAAATAACCAGAATGGGTGCTACAGGCCCAGAACTGGAATCTTATGACTACACTGATGTTGCACAAATGGGGTACAGGGAATGGGTTGAGCTGGCAGTTGCCCTGAGCCAGTCTATGTCTGAAACGGCTAAGACTATCAGGGCATATGTCAAGAAGCTGATGGAGAGAGTGAAAGACCTTGGCCTGATCCCAAAAGAAGTAAGTGAGGGTGTCTCTGTGACTTACCCAAAAATAAAGGCCAAGAGGACCAGAAAGGATTCTGAGCTGGAGGAACTCCTGATCTTGATTGAACAAGGTGATTACGTTGTAGAGATCAAGGGAGTTGACCACAGCCTACCCAAAGGAGTAGAATTTGAAGAAGGCAAGGTAATTGAAGAACCTGAGTTGGGAGCATTTTTTGTAGATCTCTTAACTAAGAAGAAGTGCTTTCAAAGAGCATCAGACCTATACAAGGTGGGTCTCAAACAGCTTGCAGCCTTCAGACTTGCAAACTCCTTCAGGCAATCCAGCAAGTGGAGAGCAGCCATCTGGGACCAGCTCAAAGGCTTTTATGAGAGAGGAGAGCTTCAAGATCCCAACTTTATGTTTCTCAGAGTTGAAATTCAAGATCTGGAGGAAACAAGGGATGAGCTTGAAAGAATGTTTGATGAAGGACTGCCACCACCAATGTGGTGAAGTCCATCTACTATCTGAGTAGGTGAAGAATGGAAGTTGTCCATCTGTTGGACAGGCTTGCCATTATCTGCTCCCAACATCAACAGTCCAAATTGTTGAACTCTTTTGTACATTAGTTGTACTTAGTTACATCTGTTGTAACTTTTCTCATTTACATTTGGTTGTAATATACACTAGTACATTAGTTGTACTTTTGTAAAAACATATGTTGTTTATGTAATCAAAAATCAGTATATATAAACTGATCTTTTACTTTACTTTAATGTTGTAATTTTATTTCAGCAAGATGTATTGTAAAAATGTATAGTGATTATTGATTGAATCAGCTCAGACTGATTATTGCAAATAGGGGGAGATTGTTAGGCACAAAAAGGCTTCAATCAAACCTGCTCTACATCTTAGGGGGAGATTTTTAATCAAACCTGCTTGATGCACTTGAAGGTATAATTTAAGGTCTGTTTATGCCTTATTGAAACCTAAAAAGTGATTTGCAATATCAGCCCAAAGTTGTTTACCCTGTTGCATTCGTTGCAACAAAGGCAGATTGTCTAAGCTGTTCTGTCTGCTGAACAGGCTGGACATAAACTGTCTACGCTGCTCTGTTCTGTTGAGCAGCTTGGACAGATTCTAAGTATCCTGTTCTTTGTAAACAGAACCTATTCTTTGTGAACAGGCTAAACACTTTATGGAATGTGTTTCCAAGTCCTCATGTATTGTTTTTGCATATAAGAACAGTTTACAAGTCGAAGACAAAGTGGAAAACAAAAACTGCACAGCCTGCCTACGCTGTTCTGTTACATGAAGACAAACGGATATCTGAAAAGGTTGGCAGACCTTTTTTTATATCAAAATGGCCTTTAGCAAAAGAAGAAAGATGCAAAGTTGACATTCCTCTTTTGGTTAAAGCCTTATGCAACAGTGACAAGATGAAAAAGACAAAGATTCTGCCATATGAAGACAAATCTGCTTTATCAGAATGTGCAGAAAAGGTGTCTTGTCTTTTTGAAAAGACTTTCCACTATCTCACCGTCCAATGAAGAAGCTTCACTGAGATTCTCAGTGAGAGTATAAAAGGAAGCTTCTAAGGATTTTTAATCATTCAAGAGTGTGAAATCAGATCGTGCATTAAAGTGTGTTTTTCATGCATGCAAGTCTGCTTGAATATAACAGTACGTGTGTCTAAGTTGTTCTTATTCAAGCTGTCCATCTGAGTCTTGTAAAAGCAGTGAGTACATCTAAGTGAGTGTAGTCATTGTATCTAGTCTGAGTGAGTCTTAGACTAGTTAACCAACTGTTGTATCTATCATCTCAGATTGAACCTTTCCGCAGTCAAGCTTGTTTGTAATTAACACTTGTTGATAATATACACAAACATTGAGAAAAGAGTGTTGAGCGTTTAAATAGCTGTATTCACCCCCCCCCCCTCTACAGCTTAGAACTATACACCAGGGAAACCTTTTGGGACCTACAATATATTAAAAATATTTTAAATAAATCAAATTATTACTATAAAAATTCTCTAACAAGGACCTATTTGACTCTCCTTTGATTAAAGAAATTACCATTTATATTGTATTAATTTCTAGAAAAGGAGGAATATCTAATTTTTTTACTGTATTTAATTTTTCACATTGAAAGAAGAATATCTGACTTTTTTTTAACTTTATTCAATTTCTCACCTTTCAAGAGACTGTATTTAATTTTTCACCTTGAAAATGGAAGTATTTAACTAAATGACAATTAATTTGTTTAGGAAAAAGATGAATACTTATAGGTCAAATTTATAGAGATGGTGTACGAGAAATTAGATGTGGTGTATAAAGAAATAGCCTTGGAAAATGGTGGGGGGGGGGGTGTATAAAAAATTGGAAAACAAAAAAGATGGGATAGAAAGTTATGTGGTAGAAAGTACATATTTCATCATTATATAATAATTATGCGGTAGAAAGTAAACCTAATCATCATGCGGTTAAAAGTATATAATAATTACATTCTAATTATATGGGGGTAGAAATAGATAAAACATGGGGCGTAAATAGATCTCCCCTAATAAAATAATATTAGCTACAGATCGTGATTCTCACCTGATGGCCACTCTCTGCTTTCAATCTAAGTTTATAAATGGAAACAATATGATTGATAAACCAACTAAATAATAAAAAATTTGTCATTTTAAAAATAGTTGAGACGAAAAACAACTTTATGTTGGAATGTAGAAAAAAATAATGTAATCAAAATGATATATTCATCATTTTGTTTAATATAATACATCAAACGTTATATCACAAAACGAAACAATTATGTATTATGTATAAAATAATTAATTAGTAGCTGCATACCTACCTGCCTAATAAGAATAGTTCCGACGATAACAAATTTTATATCAGAATGTAGATTAAAATAATGCGATCATAACAATATATTCAGATTTTGATAAAATACAATATATCAAAGGTTATTACAAGAAAACAAAAATGATATATATTATATATAAAATAATAAAAAAAGTTGGTCATTTTACATGCCTGCCAATTAGCTTTACTATTCGGTGAACGAAAGAATCTGATCGATTAATCAACTAAATAATAAAACTTTTGTCATTTTAAAATATATAAAATAAAATATTTTGTCAACTGCATGCATACCTGCTTAATGAAAATGGTTCCGACGATGATAAATTTAATATCAGATTGTAGACAAAAATATTGCGATCATAATGTCATATTCAATTTTAATAATTAATAAAATACAATATCTCAAAGTTATCACAGTAAAACAAAAATGTTATATAACATATATAAAGTAAAAAAATCAAGTCAGCTCCTTATCTGACTGCTTGAGCTGTCTAGAAGGTTGCTTAACTGTTCATTGAATAGTAATATGAAGTTTGTAATTAGTTATATTACTATGGAGTTTAACCAGCGCGTTGCAGAGGGATCAAAAATTGTATTTTTATAAATATATTACTTTAATATAATAAAATAACATTAGTTACCGATCGTGATATTCCCCAGAGAATCACTCACTGCTTTCAATCTAAGTTTATAAATAGAAAGAATGTGATTGATCAACCAACTAAATAACAAAGAATTTGTCAATTTAAAAATAGTTGAGACAAAAAACAATTTAATGTTGAAATGTGATCATAATGATATATTCGTCCTTTTGTATAATATAATATAGACTAAATTACATAAATGGTCTCTGTGGTTTATATGTGTTAGGCACAAAAAGGCCTCAGTCAAACCTGTTCTGCATTTGAGGGGGAGATTATTAATCAAAGCTGTTGATGCTTTTGAAGGTTGAATTTAAGGCTTGTTATATGCCTTATTGAAATCTGAAAATGATTTGCAATATCAGCCTGAAGCTGTTCTATATGTTGCATGTGTTGCAACAAAGGCAGTTTTGCCCAAGCTGTTCAGTCTGCTGAACAGGCTGGACATAAACTGTCTACGCTGCTCTATACTGATGAGCAGCTTGGGCATTTTTCAAGTGTTCTGTTCTTTGTGAATAGAACCTGTTCTTTGTGAACAGGCTAAACACTTTATGGAATGTGTTTCCAAGTCCTCATGTATTGTTTTTTACTACAAGATCAGTTTACAAAGTCGAAGACAAAGTGGAAATCAGAACTGCTCAGCCTGCCCAAGCTGTTCTGCTACATGAAGACAAAAGGTTATTTGAAAAAGGGTGACAGACCTTTTTCTTATATCAAAATAGGCCTTTACAAAGGAAGAAAAACACAAAGTTGACATTCCTTATTTGGTTAAAGGCAATGCAACAGTAGACAAAGTGAAAAGACAAAAGTTCTGCCCACATGAAGACAAGTCTGCTTTTCAGAATGTGCAGAAAAGGTTATGTTGTCTTTTCAACAAGACTTCTCCTTTTTCATTCCGTCCAATGAAGAAGCTTCACTTAGATCCTCTGAGTGAGTATAAAAAGAAACTTCCAAGGATTGAAAGATTAAGCCAAAAAGCTAAGTGCTGAAAACCAAGAGTGAACGTGCATTCAAAGTGTGTCTTTCATGCATGCAAGTCTGCTTGAATAAAACAGTGCTCAGTGTCTAAGCTGTTCTTGTTCAAGCTGTTCCTCAGAGTCTTGTAAACACAGTGAGTGATTCTTAGTGAGTGTATTCATTGTAACTAGTTTAAGTCTGTCTTAGACTAGTTAAACATACTGTTGTATCTGTCATCTCAGCTTGAACCTTTCCGCATTCAAGCTCGTTTGTAATTAACATTTGTTGATAATACATACAAACATTGAGAAAATTGTGTGTAGTTTTTAAATAGTTGTATTCACCCCCCCTCTACAGCTTAAGGCTATATACTTGGGATATCTTTTGGGACCTACAACTGGTATCAGAGCAGTTTAGAGTGTGTGTCATTCTAGATCTTTCATTCTCCCAAAGTTTCCATGGACAACAGTTCTACAAGTTCCTCATACTATGACAATAGTTCAATGGGCAAACCTCCAAAGTTCAATCATCAGAACTTTTCTGGTTGGAAGTGCAGAATGATGCTCTACTTAGAGAATCTGGATGTACAACTACCAGAGATTGTAATGGAGGGTCCCTACGTGCCAACCTCTGTTACAACAATAACTCCTGGTGTTGAAGGAGCTGCTCATGAAATCAGAACATTTGAGAAAGCAAAAGCTCAATGGTCTGATGAAGACAAAAGACTGGTGGCTCTTGATGCAAAGGCCAGAAACAATCTGGTCATCTCTCTACCTGTTGATGTGTTCAAACAGGTTGAGAAGATGAAGACTGCAAAGGAGATGTGGGATACTTTGTGTACTGTCTATGATGGACCCACAATCACACTTGACAACAGGATTAGTAATCTTGTTAGACAATATGAACTCTTCTTTGCAAAACCAAAGGAGACTCTCACTGAAACCTACACCAGGTTTACTGCTCTTGTAAATGATCTCAAAGCTGTTGGGATCACCAAGGACAGCCTGACTTTGGTAAACAAGTTCTTAGATGTTCTGCCTGAAGAATGGAATTATTTCTCTACAATTTTAAGGAATTCAGGTACCATCAGAAGTATGGATCTTGTTAACTTATATGGATCCTTACTGAATGATGAGCAATCAAGGCAACAGAAGAGAAATGCCTTGGAAATATCTAAGAAAGGTGCAGCTTTTGTGGCCAGCGTGAGACAACCTGTAAATCAAGTGAGTGATGTGTTCACTCAACCTGATCAACAGGCTGATGATAAGGAGGAAATGTCTGATGAGGAAGACAATGCAGATAGTGCTGAACTGGATGATGAGCAGATGATAGCCATGCTTGTCAAAAGGTTCAACAAGAAAAGGTTTGGAAGAAACATGCTACAGGGAAGCTCAAATGCTGTCAAAAAGAAAGCATTTGACAAGACCAAAGCTGAGTGCTTCAAATGTGGCAAAACTGGCCATATAGCTGCTGACTGTGTGTCAAAAGCTGTTGGTCAGACATCCAAACCACACAAGACAAACAAGGATGATGGCTATAGGGTTAACTACCTTATGGCCATGGCTAAGCTGAGGAAGTTAGAAAACTCAGTGGTTTCTAACCGGCAAAAGGGACTAATGGTAGAAACTTGTGACTGGGAGGAGTCTGATTCATCATCTGATGAAGAAGACAATAACTGTCTGATGGCCAACACTGATGTCCCATCAACAAGCAACTTCAAACAGGATCTGGGTGAAGCTGAAGCTTTCAGCAGCTTGGAAAACTGGAATCCTACAATGATGTATAAGGTACAAAATTTTATGGATTACAGTTTTGAAGAAAAAGTTAAAATGTTTGAATATATGCTTGTTGATCTGAAAGCTGCTGTTGAGAAGCATGCTGTTTTATTATCTGAAATCTCTAAGCTTAAAACTGATATTGAAACAAAATCTAATAAACTGGACAGCTTCCATAAGTTGGAAGCTGAGCTTGATGAATTAAAACACATCAATTCCCTTTTACTAGAAGAAAAGAGAGAAACAGATATAAAACATGCTAAGCTTCAAAAGATAGTTGACTCTTGGTGCCAATCTGCACAAAAAGTCAGCCACTGCATAAGTCAGCAGATTCCTGCACAAATCAAAGCCTATCTTGGAGGGGATCTTGACACAGCAGCTTCCATTGTTGAGGTTAATAATTTAAAAGAAGACTTGTCCACTCTTGGTGAGCTTCCAAACACTTTTATTCAAAAAGTGAATGGTAAATTAATCTCAACAAATAGGTTTGTCAGGCCTCAAAACACTGACAGCTCGTGTGAACCTAGCTCAAAAGCTGTTGATGAAATAAGTTTTCCATCAAATAAGCTTGCTAAGTGTTCTGCTGATTCACACAAGCAAAAGAAAGGAAAGCATGTCCAAACTGCAGCTGTGGACACCAAATCTTGTGACAAAACAGGCTTTGAGTCTAAAGCTGGTGTAAAGAGGCATATTAATCCTTTTAATGTTGAACATTTTGAAAATAAGTTTTCAAAAGGTAAGCAGTCTCCTTTTAACAAGAGTAAGTCTCAGGTTGAAGGCAAACCTGCTGTGATTTCAAATAAGTTTTCTAATCATAGTGATAAACTGGTTTAAAATGAGAATAAGTATTTAAAAACCAGAAATAATGATTATGTTGATAGGCAACATCAATCACATCTCAGGAAGGGCAAAGGCAAAGCCATTGCTCAGCCTGAGAGATCTGGGAATAAGATTCCTAAACCCGTGGAAGTTCAAAAGCCAATTAAGCTTCCTATCTTTGACATTTGCCCTCCTAAAAAGAGGAAAGAAGAGACAGGCAAAGCTGTGACTATTGAACTTTCCACTCAAGCTGTTGATTCATCAAAAATTAATAAGTTTGCTAAACCTGCTGATGGAATCAACAGAAATAACCCAGAATGTGTTTCTGAAAGGTCTTCTTCCAAAAATGCTAAAAGGAGAAAGTGTTATAAATGTGGAATGAAGACACATCTGGCCAAAGACTGTCCTGAAACTGAGGACATGAGGCCTGCTGACTCTGATGGTTCCCTCACTGCCAACATAAACAGTGTTGGAAACATCTCAGTCAATGAGAGTGGTATTCAAACTGATACCATTCAAATAGGGAATATTAGTGTTGACATCACAAGTCCATCAACAAATGTTGATGAAGTAGGAGAACTCATCTCTGTGATGAGTTCCCCTAAAAGTATCTAATATTCTTCTTATCACTCTGCAGGAAAAACAACCATCCCAGGTTTGGTACTTGGACAGTGGCTGCTCAGGGCACATGACAGGTTGTAAGGACCTGCTGAGTGATCTCAGGCCTGAAAAAGGGCCAAAAGTCACATTTGGTGACAATGTACAGGGATCCACTGAGGGATATGAAACTCTTAAAGCTGGTGCTTCAGTGTTCAAAAGAGTAGCCTATGTGGTTGGGCTAAAACATAACCTTGTTAGCATAAGTCAACTGTGTGATGCTGGCTATAAGGTTAACTTTGATGAGCACCTGGGTTACATATTGGATTCCCAAGGTAAAGTTATGATGTGTGCTCAACGAAAGAAAGGTGTATATGTTGTGGACATGCAATCTCCTGCTCCCACAACTGAAACCTGTTTTCTCAAAAGAACAAATGCAGACTTAAACTAGTTATGGCACAAAAGGCTGTCACACCTGAACTTCAAGAACATCAACAAACTCTGTAAGAAAGAGTTGGTGACAGGTTTGCCTTCTATAACCTTTGTTAAAGATAAACTCAGCACAGCTTGTGAGAAAGGCAAGCAGAGGAAATCATCATTTAAATCCAAACATAACTTCTCTATTGATACTCCTCTCTTCTTAATCCATATGGACTTGTTTGGACCTGTTAATGTCCCAAGTCTAGGAGGAAGAAGCTACCCTCTAGTAATGGTTGATGAGTTCTCCAGGTATACATGGGTTATCTTCTTGAAGAGCAAAGGAGAGGCTGCTAGAGAAATTATTGGATTTGTGAAAAAGATGGAAATGCTGAATTCTGCCCAAGTAAAGCAGCTCAGAAGTGATCATGGTTCTGAATTCAGAAACAGTACTCTTGAGGACTTCTGTGAAGAGAAAGGAATCACTTAAAACTTCTCAGTTGTAAGAACTCCACAACAAAATGGAGTTGCTGAAAGAAGAAACAGAACTCTCATTGAAGCTGCTAGAACCATGCTGTGTGCATCTGGTTTATCTTCATCATTCTGGGCTGAAGCTGTTAACACTGCCTGCTTCACCCAAAACAGATCCTTAGTGGTGAAAAGATTCAACAAGACTCCCTATGAGCTGCTCAAAGGGAGGAAACCAAATGTCAGCTATTTCCATGTGTTTGGTTGTCCCTGTTCATTTTGAATCAAAGGGACCAGCTGGCAAAGTTTGAACCAAAAGCTGATGAAGGTGTGTTTTTTGGCTACTCTGCTATCTCTAAAGCCTTCAGAGTGTACAACAACAAAAGAAAGGTGATAGATGAATCAATCAATGTCACCTTTGAAGAGTCCAAGAATGCTTCCACCAAAGCTGTTCATGAATCAGTTTCAGGAGAATTAAACTTTGATGATCTGATGCATTCAAACAGTGAAGAGGACTCAAAAGCTTCCACAACACCCAGTGTGGAACCTATTAATCATGATGGGCATGATGATGATTATGTCAATACATCCTGTGTGAATAAGTGTACTGACTTAATTACAACTGCATGTCCTGAACCTATCAATGCTGATTTTCCGAGTTCCCCTGCTGATATGTTCAATAGTGGTCAGTCATGTTCAACAAGTGAGCAGGCTCAAGACAACAGTGTGTCTGAAAATCTTGAGAGCTGTTCAACAGGACTTGCTGAAGCTGCTGATAACTCAGGAGAATCATCATTGAAGAATGATCCTAAGTGGATCAGATGACACCCCAATGATCAAATAATTGGTGACATCAACAAAGGGGTACAAACAAGGTGGGACAGCTTAGGGAAATTCTGTATGTTTTCTAGTTTTGTTTCACTAATTGAGGCAAAGAAAGTGGATGAAGCACTAAAAGATGCCAATTGGATCACTGCCATGCAAGAAGAGCTCAATCAGTTTGAAAGAAACAAGGTATGGAAGCTGGTCCCTGCTCCTAAAGGTAAAACTATAATTGGCACTAAATGGGTTTTCAGAAATAAAATGGATGAGCAAGGTCATGTCATTAGAAATAAGGCAAGACTGGTTGCTCAAGGTTATAGACAGGAAAAAGGAATTGACTATGATGAAACATTTGCTCCTGTGGCCAGGCTAGAAGCAATTCGTTTGTATCTAGCCTATGCTGCTCATAAGAGCATTAAGGTATTTCAAATGGATGTGAAGAGTGCATTTTTGAATGGGAAGCTGCAAGAAGAAGTTTATGTTAAGCAGCCTCCAGGTTTTGAAAATGAACAACATCCAGGTTTTGTCTATAAGTTGAACAAAACTCTCTATGGTCTCAAACAAGCCCCTAGAGCCTGGTATGACACTCTTACTGAATTTCTTATGAGCAATGGGTATTCCAGAGGTAAAGTGGATACCACACTGTTCATAAAGAATGTGAAATCTGATATCATGCTTGTTCAAATTTATGTGGATGATATAATATTTGGTTCTACCAATGAGCAGTTATGCAAGAATTTTTCATTACTCATGAAATCCAAATATGAAATGAGTATGATGGGAGACCTTACTTTCTTTTTCGGATTACAGGTTACACAAACCTCAACTGGAATTTTTATAAATCAAAGAAAGTATACTTTAGATCTCTTGAAAAAGTTTAAATTTGATCAAAGTTCTCCTATTAAAACCCCAATGGCAACCAATGTAAAATTGGATGCTGATGCCAGTGGCAAAGCTGTTTCAGTAACAGCTTACAGAGGTATGATTGGGAGCTTGCTACATTTAACTGATAGTAGACCTGATATTATGTTTGCCACCTGTCTGTGTGCTAGGTTCCAAGCTGATCCAAAGGAATCTCATCTAGCTGCTGTTAAAAGAATCTTCAGATACCTGAAGGGTACACCAGGTTTGGGTCTTTGGTATCCCAAAGACTCAAGTCTTGAACTAACAGGTTATTCAAATTCTGATTTTGCAGGCTGCAGGCTAGATAGGAAAAGCACAACAGGTGGATGTCAACTCCTTAGTGGAAAGTTGATAAGTTGGTGTAGCAAGAAGCAGAACTCAGTGTCTACTTCTACTGCTGAAGCTGAGTACATTGCTGCTGGAAGCTGCTGTGGGCAGATGCTGTGGATGCAGCATCAACTTGAAGATTATGGGCTTGTGTATAGGAAAATTTCTATTCTGTGTGATAACACAAGTGCCATAGCCATTTCCAACAATCCAGTATTTCATTCAAGAACAAAGCATATTGAAGTCAGACATCACTTCATCAGGGATCACATTCAGAAAGGTAATGTGGAGGTAAGTTTTATTTCCACAAATGAACAGCTTGCAGACATTTTCACCAAACCTCTTGATGAAACAAGGTTCAACTACCTTGTCAGCAAACTGGGCATGTTAAACAAAAGTGACTAAGTGTCCTCAAAGGTCTAAGACTTTGTATGTCTCACACTGCTCAAGTTTCTTAGAACAGCTTAGGCAGAACAGGCTATGCATGTTCTGTACTTAGCCATTTTACTGAAATCCTTGAACAGCTTGAACATACAACAGGCTGAACAAACACAGTTTACTCGTCCAGCCTGCTCTGATGGTCCATTCTCCAATCTGCTCATTCCCTTACACTGATTTACAAGACATTGTCTTGTAACCTGCTCAGCTAGTGGACACAACCTGTTCCTACATAGTTAAACAGGTTGAGGGAACAGCTTGAAGAATGAATAGCTTTTGATGACCCTGCTCATCACAGGTTTGACCAACAGCTTAGACCAACAGTTTTTAATTACCTTTCTTCACAATTAAGTTACTTAATTTCTGTTTTTATTTAACTTAATTACTGCGGATAATGTGGGTTACGTGTGTTAGTGATTAAAAAGGGCTCAAGTGGTCTGACAAACGGTCTGACATGGACAACCGTTCCGTTTTCCATTAACGACCGCCCAAATGTTTCTCTCTAATACCCACTCACATTCAAATCCTATAAATACCTCATACTGTTTCATCTTCGTCTTCCTCACTACTATCATAAACCTTCTAAGAACCCTAAAAATTCGACTAAGTGTCTTGTGTTTCTGCTACTTTCCCTACTCTGTCCACACCAATGAGGAGGTTGTTAGGACTGGTGGAAGGACCCTCTGCTGTGAGGGTGGATCCAGAAGCTGCTCCCAAGACTATGGAACAGGCCCACCCACCTGTTTCAGACCCAGTCTCTAAACCTGTCCAGTCTGAACCTCTCATCACCTCTCCTCAATCACCCACTTCATCCATCCTTTACCAACGAAAATCACTTACCAAAAAGAAACTAGCCTAAAAACCACCTCCTCTGTTCCCTCCCAACAGGGTTCAGTTGTAAGCGAAGCACCCCTGCTGCCTCTCCTACTTTGGGAGAAGGCTCAGCACAATTGGAGCCTGCTTCACTCCAACCTGAGTCCACCCAGAGTCAGCCTAGACCCTCTGGTTCCTCCCAACAGGAACCAGTTGTACAAAAGGAGATAACCACATCATCTATTCCAGCCTCTCAACAGGCTGAGAATATTGAAAGACAGGAGCCCTCTCCACTCCATACTGAGTCCACACTGTCCCCCACTCAAACTTCTTTACACCCTGAGTCTGCACGAGGTGCCCACACTGCTGGTATAGACCAATCAGCAGCTCAGCCTCAAACTTCTGCTCCCCATGATACAACTGTTCTACACCAAACAGCTGCTGAGAGACCAACCACCTCAGCTGATGAACCTCAGGGAACATACCATTCCTTTGGTGAGGCTGCTCCTTCTATGCAAATTCCATCAGCAGGCTTCACCACTGCTGATGTTGAAATGCATATCCCATATCCCCATGATGAGGTGCTTTTACACCAATGCACTGCAGAGGGAACACCCACTGGCCTTCATGAAGGTGTTGCAACACAAGCAGCATCTGAAAGGCCCCCAACATCAACCCCTTCTCCTGATGATGCGGCTACAGCCGCTGCTGAGGGCACCTTTGATCCCTCCAAGCTGGGCTACATTACTTTTGCCCAGGCTATGGAGCTTCTCTCAAATGTTCCTCTTCCCTCTACATCACATCCTCATACACTAGCCTCCTCCTCATCTTCTCCATCAACCCACTCTAAACAGTCCACCCATACACCTCCATCTCCTAAAGACCTGCCTTTGAAGGATCAACTTTCACTGCTGACTAACAAAGTTGGTTCTTTAGAAACTACTATGACCTCTCTACCATCTCTTATTTCAGACTCTGTGTCTGAACAGCTTAAGGGGTTCTTTGATTTGTTCAAGGATTCCTTCCCTGCCACTCCACAACCAGATAATTCTCCACAGCTTCTTGCACTCACTGCACAGCTGCAACATGTGTCCACCTCCCTATCCTCAATTCTTTCACTCCAACAGGACTCTGTGTCCTCAATGACAGCTATTTCTCAATAGTTGTCATCTCTCCTAACTTCTTGCAACTCTACCCTTCATGATACTCTGGCCAGCTTGCACACACTAATTGGCTCCCTATCAAATTCTGTGTCATCAAACCTTGCTGATGTGCAAGAATCTCTAGAATTACATCTTGCACAACTTCAAAGTTTGCTGTTCACAGCTTCTGATAGGGGAAATATTGTTAAGCTGACCTCCCTTGCTGATACCCAATCCTCTTCTCTTCAAACCTGTCTTTCACAGCTTGCAGAGGTGAAGGACAACTTGGCATTCTTAGTGAATAGCCTTGTTGGCCCAAGGCCTGCTGCCAAAACTGCTGGCAAGCCTGATGACTTCGTGTCTTCAGGCAGACCAGGTGTTGAAGGTGCTGGAACATCTCCTTCAAAGGGGGAGAAGTCATCTGCCTCGAAGACTAAGTCTAAGGGGAGAAAACTTCTTCTCCTAAGGAGAAATCAGTACCTGCAATACTCACTGGTCAACCAGCAGGTGCTTCAACAGGTACACTAGAGGGTGTCTCTCACGCTGCTAAGCCTACTCAGGTTGAATCTCCAATCCCTGCTCAGTCTAAGGGGGAGGTAACTATTCCTGAGGACAGGCCAAGCAGCAGAAGGAGGCATCTGATTTTAGAAGAAGACGAGGAGGAGGAGGAAAGTCCTGAAGCTGCTGTCACTACAGCAGCTAAAGGAAAAGAAAAAGCAGCAACTGATCCCCAACAGCGGAAAGAAGCAGAGCTTAAATTTCACAAAACCAGGGCCAAAGAAATGGGTCTTCCTATGCACAAATATTTTGAGTTTAGAGAAGAACAGCTTCAGGCCATGGAAGCCTTAATAAAAGAAGAAGAATCTGCAAAAGCTGCTAAGTCTTTTGCACTTCAAGAGGCAAGGAAAGTTAAAATGTCCTCTCTTGCTATGCAAAAGAAAATTTTGGAAGCTGCTAAGGGATGAGAAGAAGAGAAGGAAGCAGAAAAAGAAAAAGGTGCTCTGGTCTCAGTGACCAAAACTTTAGTGCCTTCTTGAAGAGCTCGATTTCACTTTGACAACCTGGAAAGAAGAAAATTTCAAGATGTTGCTGATAGAAGGCTTGCTAAGGAACCAATTGTCAAAGTTGTGCCCATATCAAGAAAAGGCAGTCGGTGGAAGTTGAAAATAACCAGAATGGGTGCAACAGGCCCAGAACTAGAAACATATGACTACACTGATGTTGCACAAATGGGGTCAGAGAATGGATTGAGCTGGCAGTTGCTCTGAGTGAGTCTAAGTCTGAAACTGCTAAGACTATCAGAGCATATGTAAATAAGCTGATGGAGAGAGTGAAGAATCTTGGCCTGATCTCCAAAGAAGTTAGTGAAGGTGTCTATGTGACACAACCAAAAATAAAGGCCAGGAGAACAAGGAAGGACACTGAGATGGAACAACTCCTCACCCTGATAGAACAAGGTGATTATGCTATTGAAATGAAAGGAGTTGATCATAGCCTGCCTAGTGGAATTGAGTTTGAAGATGGCAAGATCATTGAAGAGCCTGAGCTGGGGGCATTTGTTGTAGATCCCTTAACTAAGAAGAAATGCTTTCAGAGAGCATCAGATCTATACAAGGTGGATCTGAGACAGCTTGTAGCCTTCAGACTTGCAGTTTCATTCAGGCAGTCAAGCAGGTGGAGAGCAGCTATCTGGGATCAGCTCAGAGGCTGTTTTGAAAGAGGTGAACTTGAGGTTCCCAAGTTTATGATAATAAGAAGTGAAATTCAAGAACTTGAGGATACTAGAGAGCAACTTGAGAAGATGTTTGAAGGTCCCCCTCCATTGTGATGAAGTCCATCTACCATCTGGGTAGGTGAAGAATGGAAGCTGTCCATCAGTTGGACAGGCTTACCATTATCTGTTCCCAACAAAAACAGTCCAATGTACATTAGTTGTACTTAATTTACATTTGTGGTAATTTTCTCTTTTACATTAGTTGTAATATACATCAGTACATCAGTTGTACTTTTGTAAGAACATGTGTTGTTCTAATGTAATAAAAAAATCAGTGTATATATAAACTGATCTTTTACTTTATGTTGATGTTGTAATTTTATTTCAACAAATGTACTGTAAAAATATATAGTGACTTTTGATAAGGCAAGCTTAGACTGGTTATTGCAAATAAGGGGAGATTGTTAGGCACAAAAAGGCCTCGATCAAACCTGTTCTGCATTTGAGGGGGAGATTATTAATCAAACCTGTTGATGCTTTTGAAGGTTGAATTTAAGGCTTGTTATATGCCTTATTGAAACCTGAAAATGATTTGCAATATCAGCCTGAAGCTGTTCTATATGTTGCATGTGTTGCAACAAAGGCAGTTTTGCCCAAGCTGTTCAGTCTGCTGAACAGGCTGGACATAAACTGTCTACGCTGCTCTATACTGGTGAGCAGCTTGGGCAGTTTTCATGTGTTCTGTTCCTTGTGAACAGAACCTGTTCTTTGTGAACAGGCTAAACACTTTATGGAATGTGTTTCCAAGTCCTCATGTATTGTTTTTGACTACAAGATCAGTTTACAAAGTCGAAGACAAAGTGGAAATCAGAACTGCTCAGCCTGCCCAAGTTGTTCTGCTACATGACGACAAAAGGTTATTTGAAAAAGGGTGACAGACCTTTTTCTTATATCAAAATAGGCCTTTACAAAGGAAGAAAAACACAAAGTTGACATTCCTTATTTGGTTAAAGGCAATACAACAGTAGACAAAGTGAAAAGACAAAAGTTCTGCCCATATGAAGACAATTCTGCTTTTCAGAAAAGGGCAGAAAAGGTTATGTTGTCTTTTCAACAAGACTTCTCCTTTTTCATTCCGTCCAATGAAGAAGCTTCACTTAGATCATCTGAGTGAGTATAAAAAGAAACTTCCAAGGATTGAAAGAATAAGCCAAATAGCTAAGTGCTGAAACCAAGAGTGAACGTGCATTAAAAGTGTGTCTTTCATGCATGCAAGTCTGCTTGAATAAAACAGTGCTCAGTGTCTAAGCTGTTCTTGTTCAAGCTGTTCCTCAGAGTCTTGTAAACACAGTGAGTGATTCTTAGTGAGTGTATTCATTGTAACTAGTTTGAGTCTGTCTTTGACTAGTAATCATACTGTTGTATCTGTCATCTCAGCTTGAACCATTCCGCATTCAAGCTTGTTTGTAATTAACATTTGTTAATAATATATACAAACATTGAGAAAATTAAGTGTAGTTTTTAAATAGCTGTATTCACCCCCCCCCCCTCTACAGCTTAAGGCTATATACTTGTGATATCTTTTGGGACGTACAATATGAAATTACGATTTTGGTCCCTAAAAGAATTTTATTACACCACAAGTCCTAAAATCGAAAAGTTGTAACATTTTGGTCCCTGAAACTAACGACGGCTAACTCTACCATTAGTCTTAGGGCCATTTTCGTCCTTTTGTCTTTCATGGACCATCTGTGTAGTTTTCAAACATTCTTATTCTTTTTTTCCTAATCCCTATTTTCTATTTTTTCTTTATATCATAATTTTGACTAAATTACACAAATGGTCCCTGTGGTTTGGGGGTTTTTTTGCTATTTTGGTCCCTCAAAGTTTTTTTTAACACCAATAGTCCAAAAATCTCAAACCTTTAACACAAATGGTCCCTCTGGCTAACATCCGTTAACTTTGACCGTTAGAGAAGAAGGCACTTCTGTGTTTTTGTCATTCTGTGACCATTTGTGAAATTTTCTAATAAACTTTTAAAACATAAAAAAAATTTATAATTTATTTATTAAATTTAATTTACATCTTTGAGTTTCTTCATCATTGAGATGAGGACAGATACGAGGGTTGGGTGGGTGTAACTCTTATGGAGAGAGATCAAAAGAAGCGAAGCAGGGCAGTGGACGGCGGTAGCGAGGACAACAGAAGAAAGAGAGAGAGAAACCGACAAAGGTATGGTGCCTCCTCCCATGGAAGACAAGATGGATGAGTTCATTGCAATCGTGCGGCGGATGCGAGAGGCGGCCAAGTTCTTCGAGATCGAAGGTATTGCTGGGGGTAAGTTGTTAGATCTGTCACGAGAGCTAGAGCATTTTGTTGATTATGAAAGAGTTAACGTTAGTATGAACAATAGAACCGTGGTGGTGGCCGGCGGGTTAACGGTGGGTTTTCGTGGTGGTCGGTGGGTTTTCGGGTTTTCGTGAGGGCGTACTGCCTGTCCATGTAAGGTCACCTTTAGCACGGATCTGATCTTGACGTAACACCTTCCAACGAGTGCGGAATCCTCATAAACGGTTTAACGGATCGATCACACACGAAAACCGGTGAGAGACGAACACAATGATAGTCGATAGGACGAACGACCTTACACGTGTATTTCTCCGAAAGACTCTCTGAAATCACACAAGTTCGTATGTGCACTAATACGAGCTCTGATCACTAATTTATGCCAAAGTCCCTAATTAAAATGGATTAACACTTAATTATAAGGATTAAGTTCAAACTTGACTTAAACAAGTTTGTTTAGGCCCAAGCCCACGAACTTGTCCAATACTATTCGAACTTAGCTTCACTAAGTTCGAACCCTAGCCTTTGAACTTGGTCTAGAACTTATCTTTGAACTTATTCTAGAACTTATCTTTGAACTTATCATGCAAATATAAACATCATACACAAATAAGATCAATCATATATAATCAAGATCAAACATATATGACTTGTATTTGCAAAGCCTGATCTATTACAAAAGACTATCTATTACATACCTAGACTGCTATCGTCTCACAGGGTGTACCAACAGACTCCTCCTTGACGATAGCTTCTAGAAAGACATTCATAAATCTATAGAACTAGGCTTATTCAAACTACTGCCTGCATGCAGCCCCTGTTCAATGCAAACCTTAACTACTTTCTGGTACTTCTTGCCTTGTAATCTCCAACCTTCATGAAAATAGATTGGTTGCTCATGAAGCTTCAGCAAGTCGCCCTGAGAAAGGTTACAAGGTGCAGAGGGTCATACACTTTCAAAATAACTTTTTCATCTTGATCTTCCATAACTGTCTCGGCTGTCTCATTATCAACATACCACCACTTCATATTATTCAGAACATTCTGTGGCATTGGCTTTAAAGGAACCCTATTTAGGCATCGAACCGATTTGTAAAACATCTTCATCCACGGCTTCCCGGTCAATGGATCTATTCTCGATTCATCCATGACTCTCTTTCCTTCCCTTGGCTTAATTCTATCGAACCTCCCAGGACGACCTTCTTTTCTGATAATTCTAGCTATCACTTCAGCATACTGGTCGTCTCCTAGGTTGATCAGATTTTTCCATGCCAGTTCCTTCACTTCACATTTAGGCAACGTATTAAAGACTTTAACTTTTCTCTACAGATACTGAAGCCCATCTCTTATTTTAAGCACAAAGAGCTGCAATTCCCTATCGAAGAACCAACTATGAATGCCTCCAAATAGTTTTCCTGGGCTTGGAAAACTTATTTTCTTCTTCATTTCCAATTCAGCCTTTTGCTCTTCCTTCTTAAACCAAAAGTTTCTTTTCTCTTCATTTATAAGTTCCCTGTCCGGTCTATCAGTATCTGAATCATCATGTATAGCTGATCTAATTACTTCTATGTCAATCGGACCCTGACTAACAAACATATACTCTCTTGTAACTGGCTGCTTCTGTATCACTATATCATCTGCTTCATCATCTTCATCAAGCAGAACTTCATCATCTGGGCTCCAATCTGGAACATTTTCCGGGACAAACTCTCATTCTTCAAGTTCTTCCAGATCATCTTCAAAATCGAAATTCATATCATCATTATCATCAATCCCGGTTAAGGCTTCAATCATTTCTTGCTCAGTAGAATCTGAAGCTTCTGGAGCCTTGCCTTTCACTTGATCTCCTCCTCCTCCTGATCCAGATGATCCAGCCTCCTCCTGAAGGTCAGCTTGCTGAGCATTCTCTTGTGGAAGATCTGCTAACTTACTGTCTTTTTGATTAGTTGGGTCACCTCCTTCAGCGTCATCTCCTCTGTAAACTCCCCTTAACTCATCGCCTCGGCAACTTATCTCCCTTGAGCTTGTAGATCTTTCATTATTTGCTCAACCAGGGTCTAAAGAGTCAAAATTTGAGATTGTTGGGCTGACATTGTTTCTTGTTGAGTAGCCACTTGAATTTGTAGCTGAGCATTCTGCTGCTCCAGCCTGGAGTTGTGTTGCTGCAACTCACAGCTTGTGAGAGTTGGAAGATTTGGATTGTCTGGAAATCTACTTTGCCTTTCAACTCTGTGAATCGTTGATTTTCAGTAAATGGAATGAAAGTTGATGGAGTTGATGTTGATGGAGTGGAAGTTGATGTGGATGGAGTGATTGTTGCGGCAGATGGAACGGCAGTAGAAGTAGATGGAGCTCCCTGACGTATGTGTTGACGCTTCGCCTTCTGTTGTGTAGCAATCACTGCCTCTTCTTCCAGGATAAAATCTGCATCTCCTAAAATCTGCATCTCCTTCGTCTTCATCTTGGAGTGCGAGAAGAGTCATTTTTCTTCTGCTCACAACTACTCTTGAGCCATATCTTTCAAAAGAAGTTGTTAGGTTAGCCGCTTCTCTTAAGTCTTCATCAGAACTAGAGTCTGAGGGTGATTCAAATGCTGTCTCGACTAGACCATCTGTCACTTCTTCCCGACTCTCTGTTCCTTCTGATGTAGCAACTGGTGGCTAATATTCATCAATTATCCTTAGTAAATCATCCATATCGGTAGGCGGCTCCAAAATTTCCTGAACCAGCTGTTCTACTATATTTTCCTGTGATGCTGCTCCTTGCTCAAAGATTTCTTGCAAGATTGTTAGAATATCTTTTGTTGATGAAAAACAAAGGCTAGGGTTTATTTTGTAAATTCTTCAAAAATGTAAATATTATAAATAGATAGTTGACTTTGTAAATAAAAAGATCTGAAAGATTACACTTTTGTACGCACGGATTACAGAGAAAAGACTAGGGCTATAGTGCAAGTTATTCTCATTCTCAATTTGTAATCAATTCTGTGATTAATCCAAGCATTTGGTTAGTGTTCTTGATCTTGTTCTTTATTGATTGTATTGATTGTTGATTGATGTATAGGATTCATAATTCACAATTGCTATCAGAGCATTAGGGTGATTTTTGGTTGAGATTGAATTTTTTTTCGAACATTGTTCTTGTTGATTGTTGAATCTTAAAATTGGATCAATTTTTTTCGAAAAACAGAAAAATCAACAAGGGTTTTAATCTTGTTGATTGTTGAATCTGAAAATTGGATCGAAGGAAGAGGATTGGAAAATGATTGAATTGATTATATATTTGTTTTGATTCATCAAACACTATAAAAGATCTTTTGATTTTTCAGTAATTTTGAAAAACCAAAAGTTCTTCACTGTTTCATTGAAAAAGTCAGTTTTAGATCTGTTTTTGGACGAAATACTTTCATAAAAAGTGTTTGAAATCAAAATCCCTACCTTCGATATCAATTTGGTTGAAAATAGCACAGTTTTACAAATTAAGTTGAATTTCAGACTTGAAAATTTTGAAAAAGTAAGAAACTCGGATTATATATTGTTCTTAGGCAATTCGAGTTGACTGCATTTACCATTCGAGTTGATTTCAAGTTTAAATCGAGTTGAACTTGTATTCCAATCAAGTTGGATTTTCTTATATTCGAGTTGGTAGTGCATTTCATTCGAGTTGAACTTGAATTTCAATCTAGTTGGCTTGTTTTACATTCGAGTTGGGAGTGTCTTTGAATCGAGTTGAAATTACGTTTTATTCGAGTTGCACATAGTTTAATTCGAGTTGCACATACTTTAATTCGAGTTGAACAAAGTTTAATTCGAGTTACACATAATTTAGTTCGAGTTGCACATATATCCAATCGAGTTCAATAGGGAATCAATCGAGTTTCACAGTGAATCAATCAAGTTGCACATTAAATCAATCGAGTTGCACATAGATTCAGTCGAGTTTAATTCCTTATTGATTCGAGTTTTGTTCTAACTGAATCGAGTTGAGTCCTTACTTAATTCGAGTTGCTTACTTCTTCTAACAAGTTCATTTGTTATAGATTCAAGTTGAATACACATTGGTTCGAGTTTCACTCATTCATTAATCGAGTTGATCAACTCATCATTCGAGTTGATTATCCTGTTAATTCGAGTTTCATTCAACATTCTTTCAAGTTTGATCAATTTTCAGTAATTTATCAACTGTTTCAATTTCAATCAAATATCATTTGATCTTGGAAAGTTTCCTATCTATCAGTCATCATGTCGAAAGATGCGCTTGCCATGGGATCAGATATGAAACCTCCAATTCTTTATCGGGGAGAATACGTACAGTGGAGGGAAAGGTTTTTGGAATTTATCAGTTTCCATGATCTCTCGGAAGAAATGCTAAAATCCTTGATAGACGGACCAGCTGTGTTCATGGAGACAATCCTTGGTGTACCCACTGGAAACCCCCCAATTCCGCCAAGAACTGTTGAGGCTACAAACCTAACAGAGGCACAGAAAAGAAGAAAATTAGGGGACAAAACAGCTAGGAAGTTGTTACTGATTTCAATCCCTAATGACATCTAAACCTGCCTAACAAACACAAAGACCGTCAAATCCATTTAAGATGAGGTGTGCAAGCTAATGAGGGGATCCGACAGGGCAGCAACCAACAGAGCAAGGAACAGTCTGATGACTTTTGAGAACTTTAGAGCACGAGAATGAGAATTACTAAAAAATACCTACTTGTGGTTTGTCAGTCTTGTAAGTGAGATGAAAAGAAACGGGGTTATAAAGTCCAATCTAGATATCAATGTCAAGTTTCTAAACGTACTTAACCCAGAATGGGAAAAGTATGTGATGATCATCCAACAGACAAAAGACATTGAAGAGATGGACTTCCACATGATCTTTGAAAACCTCAACAACTATCAAGAGGTTGTTTTGAGGAAAATATCTGGTAAAAAGAAAGCCGAGAAAGAGACCGTTGACCCTTTGGCTTTATTGGCTGAAAAGAAATATAAGTATAAGCTGAAGAAGGAGTAACAGGCAGTCATGAGTAGTAGCTCTTCTAAATCAGACTCTTCAGATTCATCCACCGATTCAGAGATAGAAGAGATGAAATATCAGATGGCCTTACTCACTAAGGCTTTCCAAAAGAAATTCTATCGAAAGCCAACCAACAACAAAATGTGATACAAGAGTGGCTCAACGAAGTTTGAAAAGAAAGAGAAGTATGAAAAGTCTGGTGAGAGCAGTGGCAAGAAAGCTGAAAAATATGAAAAATCTGATTACTACACAAGAAAGGCTCTCCTAGCCAAAGAAAAGGAAGCTGGAAAAGCCCCTATGGCTGAGGATGATCATTGGCTACAGTTATCAGAGGATGAAGACATATTGGATGAGGATGCTCATATCTGCTTGAAATCAGAAGTATTCAATGAATCAGAAATGAGTGAGTCAGCAATGATAGCAGAAGATGAGGTCTGGGTTGGGTTAACGGATGAAGAAAATGAGGAAAATGAAGAGTTTGATGAGGAAGTGGCTGAATAATTCGCGTTGGTGGCAACAGGAAAAGCTGGATGCAGCAAAGAAAAGGATACTGATGAATCAGAGTCGGAAAAATCAGATAGTTCAGAAACACCAGAGGTAAATTCTAATTCTGACTCTGAAATTGATGTTTCCTGTTTGCTTGAAGAAAAATTAACACAAATGACCTTTATGCTAAAGAAATTTTAAAAATCATTAAAGGCTGAAAAGAAACATGCTCACTCCTTGGAAAACAAGTTACGTAATGAACATACATTAGTATTAGATTTTTCCAAGGATAAAGCATTGGCATTACGAGCAGTTTCAGATTTTCTAGACAAAGCAAATGAACTTCAAAGCAAAATCCAAGAACTTAATAACAATATATCTGACCTACAAGAAAAACTGAGTTTGGCAGAATTAGAGGCTTCAAATTTTTCTGTAAAATATCATGCCATTTTTGAAGAAAGAACAAAACTTTATGAGAAAATAAAGAAAATGGAAGATGAATTTATCAAAAGAGGTCAAACAGATCAAACTATCTATTTAAATCAACCAAAAGACACAGAATTTTACAATTCTAAATCTGGTATTGGTTGGAAAAGCATCAGAAGAGGTAGAATCTAGTGAAGATTCAAAAGATTAAGATCAGATAAAATGCAAAATTCTGTTGACTATAACAGAATAAATGAATCAAATAATAATATTGACATTAAAGAGGAGTATATTCAGACATATTCTGAAAAGGATTTATCTGAATCTACTACTCAATCTCAAAAGTTATATTTACCATTTTCAATTCTTGAAAAGATAAACTTAGATCTCGAATTGAAAATCAAAAATTTTGAGGTAGAAAATCAAACTCCTAAGGCTGAACTTAAAATTCTGGAACAGAAGTTACAAAAACAGCCTGAGAACAAAATATTATCAGATCCATTATCTTCAACTTCACTTGATTCTATCAACTCTGAAACAGAATTTGATATGTATATTAACTCTGATTTTAATTCATTAGGAGAAATGTTTGTTAAAATTGATGATTTTGTAAAACCTTTATATAACAAACAATCTGATGATCATAAAGAACCTGTTAGAATTCTGCAAAGAATATCTATAGATTCAAAGAAATCATCTGAAAATTCACCAAGTTTACAACAAAAGAAGGAGAAAACAAAAGTTACTTTTGATACTCCTAAATATGAAAAAGGTGAATCATCTTCTACAAAGGACTCAATTGCACTCAAAGTCCAAACTTCAAAAGGTAAGAAACCTTTACAGAAGAAACAAGTTTCTAAGATCACTAATTCTCGTGTTTCTTCTATGTCAGATTATATTGTGAACGGTTCTCGGAAGCAAGTATGGAGAAAGAAGCAGAGAGAAAAGAAAAACCATAATATAAAACAAGAGTGGCGAGTGAAGAAAAATGTTGTTACAGATAGAAATAGCAAATTTCAAAAATATGTCTGTAATAATGAACTTATGGATAAATCTTGCATTAAATTCTCTCGAACTGATTTAATTGCTTTGAATTCTATTTCATGTAAATCTCTGCTTGTAAAATATGATAAGCTTGTATGGAAACCAAAGAAAAAGGACCCATCTTTCAAACAGAAAAAGGTTCCACAACATCATCTTTCAAAAACAGTTCCCCCGCGAATTGTACAAAAGTGGATACCAAAAAGAACTGTTAAAAAGTGGGTATCTAAAATAAAAGACATATCTGATGAGAAAAAGAATATTCAACTGCGTGATTTACCAAAATCAAAAGTACCCAACTATAAGTGGGTACCTCATGTGCTATTTCGTCTTATAGGTAAATCATGTATGGTACCTTGACTCTGGATGCTTGAAGCACATGACCGGACAAAGAGGAACACTCACTAACTTTGTAGAAAAGTTCTGTGGGATGGTCAGATTTGGGAACGATCAGTTTTGTCCGATCAAAGGTTATGGGAGTCTTGCGTACGATAAAATTACCATTCAGAAGGTCTTCTATGTTGACGGTCATGGTCACAACTTGTTTAGCATTGGACAGCTTTGCGATAAAGGATCGGAAGTCAACTTCAAATGTAATCGGTGCAGCATTCGATCTGGAGAAGGAAAAGAAATCCTTGTAGGAAACAGGAACACCAACTTGTACTCCATTGACCTAGCCTCCATTAATCTGAAAAAGGATGTTTGCTTAATGTCAAAAGCAACATCTAAAACAGCTTGGCTACGGCATCGTCGTCTTTCACATTTGAACTTCAACGAATTAACCAACCTAGCAAAAGATGGGTTAGTTAAAGGGCTACCAACTCTCAAATTTCAAAAGGAGCAGTTGTGCGCCGCTTGCGAAAAAGGAAAGATGACTAGAGCTTCACATAAGTCCAAAACCGAACACTCTTCAACGAGAGCACTGGAACTGCTACATATGGATCTGTGTGGGCCAATGAGAGTACAAAGTATAAACAAGAAAAGATATGTATTGGTAATAGTCGACAACTACTCACGATACACATGGGTTTTCTTCCTGCGGTCCAAATCTGATGCTACCGAAATCATTATAGACTTCATCCAAAGAATTCAAGTAAAGTTGCAACTTTCAGTTCAGACTATCTGATCAGATAACGACACAGAATTCAAGAACAAATCTCTTGATCATTTTTTAATTCTGTAGGAATCACACATCAATTTTCAGCCACTCGTACACCACAACAGAATGGTGTCGTTGAACGAAGAAATCGGACACTAGTGGAATCAGCAAGAACGATGCTCGCGTATTCCAACCTTCCGTTATTCTTATGAGCTGAAGCTGTTGCAACAGCTTGTTTCACGCAGAATCGATCAATTATCAATAAACGATTCGGGAAGACTCCTTATGAACTAATAAACACACGGATACCTAATATTATGTTTTTCCATGTCTTTGGATGCAGATGCTTCATATTAAATGACAAAGACAACCTTGGAAAATTTAATCAAAAAGCTGATGAAGGTATCTTCATAGGATATTCGAAGGAGTCAGTAGCTTTCCGGGTCTACAACAAGCGGACCAAGACAGTCAATGAAAGCGTCAACGTTAAATTTGATGAAGGAGTGGTAATGGCTTCTGAACATACCAGTTTAGAACCCCGAACATAACAAGCCGACTTCTATGGAGTCAAATGAACAGAGTGTAGAAAATTCAGATTTAAATAAACTGTTTGAGAATTTCTATGAAGACTACTTTGAAAAGCCCAAAACTAATGTTACAAATTTGGTGCGTGACAGGATTACCGAAGATCCCGTCGTACTCTCGGATCATTCTCATCAACTAATATTAGAAGAAAGTGGAGAAGCTTCGACAACAGATGTGCACTTCCCACTGAACGTGTACAACCTATTCAACCTCCAGAATCTTCTGAAACCCCCTTAACATCTGAACACGTAGAAACTCCTATCTCAGATAACGTACCGTCTACATCTGAAACCAATCCCCGACTTCCCTATTTAGACCTAAATCCTAATCAAGACCACATTCAATCGTATCCACATACTTTCAAGTGGACTAGAAATCACCCAACAGAAAATATCATTGGTGATCCTTCTGCTTCAGTCTAAACCAGAAGAACAACAATAAACGAGTGCTTATTTTCCAATTTTCTCAGCAAAATTGAGCCGAAGAATGTGAAAGAAGCTCTTCTGGATGCTGATTGGATTGTCGCAATGCAAGAAGAACTAAATCAGTTCGAACGGTTGAAGGTCTGGAGACTGGTAGAGCGACCTAAAGATAAATCTATCATTGGCACGAAGTGGATCTTTAAGAATAAGAAGGATGAACATGGAGTCATCATTCATACCAAAGCATGACTCATTTCCAAAGGATACAGTTGACAAGAAGGGATCAACTATGATGAGACGTTTGCTCCTGTTGCAAGAATTGAAGCAAGTATGATGTTTCCAGCATTTGCTGCTCATAAAAACTTCACCGTTTACCAAATGGATGTTAAAACTGCATTTTTAAACGGGGAATTAACTAATGAAGTATTTACATATCAGCCCGAAGGGTTTACTGATCCTTCGAAGCCTGATCATGTATATATTTTAGACAAATCACTATACGGCCTTAACCAAGCACCGCGTGCTTGGTATGATGCACTTTCAACATACTTGTTGAAATGTGGATTCTACAAAGGTGCAGTTGATACTACCCTGTTTATAAAACGTCAAGGGCCAGATATTATAGTAATACAAATATATGTAGACGATATAATATTTGGGTCTACAAATCCTAAATTTTGTAAGAAATTTGCTTTCTTAATGTCTCAGAAATTCGAAATGAGCATGATGGGAGAAACTAATTTTTTCTTAGGTTTACAAGTTAAATGATTGACTGATTGGTATTTTTATAAATCAGTCCAAATATGTTCAAGACACGTTAAAGAAATTTAACTTGGTCAACAGTACTCCTATGAAAACTCCCATGGCTCCGGATTCAAAATCCAAACTCGATGAGGACATTTCAGGGAAACCTGTAGATGTAACTCATTATCGAGGAATAATTGGGTCATTAATGTATTTAACAGCTAGTAGACTTGATATTATGTTTGCTACATGTAAGGTCTACGACTGCAAGATCTATCTAGACGCGGATCCGTGAACGAGTGCGGAATCCTCGTTGACGGTTAGACGGACAACTCTCAACCAACGGAACACGGAGACTATTAGACGCTGAACGAACGACACACGAACAATCCTACGAACTAATTCTCTCCGAAACGGCACGCACCTAGCTGATAAACTCGAGATCGCCTTTTGCTTAATTCCTCACGAATTCTGCTAAAAGTCCCTTAATGATTCGAGTCTATCCCTAATTATAGACCCTGATTCGAGTGTGATGTGGGCCAAACTCGAATCTGGCCCAAGGCCCATTCGAGTCTGTCCACAATGACACTCTCGAATCTAGCCCATTCGAATCTAAGGATACATTCGAATCTATCACAGATTCGAATGTCTTCCTTTACCTATTCGAATCTAGCCAATACACTTAAACACTTAAGTGATGAAACTTATGTTTTACTTATGCTTGAGTTAATCTTTGACCTTTATGTTTGAACTTCTTGTAATATGTTACATCAAGTTCAAACACACAATCAATAACAGTCAAGCACATATAAACATATCTAACACATACTTGCTAAAATCACTATGCAGAATCACTTAGACTGCTATCGTCACACAGGATGTACCAACAGACTTCCCCTTGACGATAGCTTCTAATAATTCACACATTTGACTTAAAAAACTTTGTTTATTTATTGATTCAAAATACTACCAGCATACAAACCTTTCTCGACACATACCTTGACTACATTTTCATACTTATTAGCTTCACCGTCCATATGTGTATCACTTGAGATCTTACAGGCATGCAAAATGTGAAGATCATCTTTGGAGAGGTTTACCAGGTGTAGAGGGTCGTAGACTCTAAGAATAACATTTTCTTCTAAGTCTTCCATAACCGCTTCCCCAGACTCCGTGTCAGCATACCACCACTTCAGATTCTTCAGAATATTTTGTGGCATCGGCTTGAGAGGAACCTTCCTAAGACATCTAGCCGGCTTATAGTGAATCCTCATCCAAGGTCGTCCAGTTAGAGGATCAATACGTGACGGATCCTCTACTCTTCTCCCGACCCTTGGATTCAAACGCTCGAACTTCCTTGATCTCCCTTCCTTTCTTATGATTCTTTCGATTACGCTCGCGTAGGGATCATTGCCAATGTTTATAAGATCTTTCCAAGCTAGCGCAGTGATTTCGATCTTTGGCAGGGAGTTGAACGCTTTTAAAGTTCGCCTCATGTACTGAAGCCCGTCTTTTCTCTTTATTATAAATAGCTGCAGATCTCTGTCAAAGAACCAGCTTAAAATTCGCTCAGACAGCTTCCCAGTACCTGGCACTCTCATTGTCTTTTTAAATGCTACTTCCTTCTCTTCAGCCCTGAACCATAGCTTTCGTTTTTCTTCATTAGTTAGCTCTCTTGCAGGTTCTTCTGTCGATGGCTGAGGATTCAATGCAGCATTTACTATATCTACATTGACAATTCTATTTCCATCAATCATGTAGGTATCGGTAATAGGATTCTGTTGCACAACTATCTCATCAGCTTCATCATCCTCATCAGCGACTACCTCATCATCTGACTGCCAATCCACTATCTCTTCTGGCACAAACTCGCCTTCCTCCAGCTCTTCATTTTCATTATCAAAACCTATATCCAGAGGATCATCATCGAGATCCATGAGCGCGTCAATCATCTCACTGATTTCAAAGTCCGTAGGTTGTTTAGATGAACTAGCCTCACCCATTTCTCCTTTGCCTTGACTAGGCTCCCCCTGAATTTGTGTAGCTTGAGCTGCAGGAAAATCTACAGACTCATTCTCTTTATTTGCACCGGGATCATTGCCTTCGTTATCATCATCTCTTCGCTGTACCTCCTGATCCTTACAACTTGTATCTTGTAAGGTCTACGACTGCAAGATCTATCTAGACGCGGATCCGTGAACGAGTGCGGAATCCTCGTTGACGGTTAGACGGACAACACTCAACCAACGGAACACGGAGACTATTAGACGCTGAACGAACGACACACGAACGATCCTACGAACTAATTCTCTCCGAAACGGCACTCACCTAGCTGATAAACTCGAGATCGCCTTTTGCTTAATTCCTCACGAATTCTGCTAAAAGTCCCTTAATGATTCGAGTCTATCCCTAATTATAGACCCTGATTCGAGTCTGATGTGGGCCAAACTCGAATCTGGCCCAAGGCCCATTCGAGTCTGTCCACAATGACACTCTCGAATCTAGCCCATTCGAATCTAAGGATACATTCGAATCTATCACAGATTCGAATGTCTTCCTTTACCTATTCGAATCTAGCCAATACACTTAAACACTTAAGTGATGAAACTTATGTTTACTTATGCTTGAGTTAATCTTTGACCTTTATGTTTGAACTTCTTGTAATATGTTACATCAAGTTCAAACACACAATCAATAACAGTCAAGCACATATAAACATATCTAACACATACTTGCTAAAATCACTATGCAGAATCACTTAGACTGCTATCGTCACACAGGATGTACCAACACTACATGTGTTTGTGCTAGATATCAGGCAAATCCAAAAGAATCACATTTAACTGCCGGTAAAAGAATTTTAAGATATCTGAAGGGAACACCAAACCTTGGTTTGTATCCCAAAGAATCTTCATTCAATCTAACTGCTTTTTCTAGATCCTGATCACGCAGGTGATAAGATGGACAGAAAAAGTACGTCAGGTGCAGTTCAATTCTTAGGTGACAAACCCGTTTGCTGGTCATCCAAGAACCAACACTGTGTTCCATTGTCTACAGCTGAAGCAGAATATGTTGCTATTTCAACATGCTATTTTCAGGTGTTGTGGATGAAGAGGCAACTGCGAGACTACGGGTTTACACCACAGAAGATTCCGATATATTGTGATTCTCAGAGCACAATTGCTATTGCATCAAATCCTGTGCAACACTCAAAAACAAAACACATCGACATCCGGTATCACTTTATTAAGGATCACGTTAAAAATGGGAATATAGAATTATACTTTGTTCCTACTGAATATCAACTAGCTGATTTGTTTAACAAAGCATTGGATGAAAAAAGGTTTAATTTTTTGGTATACAAATTGGGTATATTAAGTCGTTAGATTTAATAATTCAGTAGTTACAATTTATAATTTTAAATTTACCTTTTTTATCTTGATCCTCATCTGATGTTAAATTCATGAATTTTTAAAAGTTTAAATTTTTCAGAATTTAACAAGATCTGGACTGTCTTGTGCAGGGGAAGCAGAAAATAATTTTATCTGTTTTTTAGAAAATCTGATGAATCTTATCTGATATTTTGTAGAGGGAGCATACATGAAAAATAGTGCATACATCTGAGGGGAAGCTGAATTACAAACATCAGGGGGAGTATTAAATTTTTTTTTAATATTTTTGATATTTTTTTCTCTTCTGTGTGTTTTGTGATTTTTTTTTTTTATTTTTTTGTTTGTTTTAGTTTTAGTTTTGTTTTGGGTTTGTTTTAATTTTTTTTTAGTTTTATAATTTAGGAAGAAAATATAGGTTTGTGATAATTGGGCTTAAGTTTTGGTGAACGTGGGCCGGGTAATGTCAAAATTTTGAAATTCAACTATAAAGTCGAATTTCAAATTCAACTTTTTCGGTCCAAAGCCACTATTCACTGTCTTCTTCCCAAACTTTTCTTCCTCACGAAGAAACCCACAAAACTTCAAGATTTCTATTTTTTTCATCAAGTTCAACTAGTAATTGTAAGTATGTTGTATCTGTTCTATATTCATGTTTGTGTTCTGTATATAGATTTTATTTTTATTTTGAATTCTTGTATCTGTTCTTCTGAATGTGTTCATATATTAGTAATGGATATTCATGGGTTTTTGAATCCTGCTGATAAACTGAAGAAATTAAAAGTGTAGATGTTTGCGGTTTGTTAATATGAACTTGAATTTTTAATTTCAAAGTTCAATTTCATCTACACTAACAGCAAATTGAATTTTTGTATTTGACTATTTTCGAGGTTATAGGTTTCTGAAATTTGGATTTTTAACAACCATGTTGTTGTTTTTAAACAAAGTTCAGTAAGCATAAGTTGTTTGAAATTGATTTTCGAGTAGGGGTCAATTTTTGAATCAGTGATAAAGTCCTTGGAATTAAAATTTTGAAAATCAGTGTAAGGACTTGAAAATATTTTCAAAAGAACATTTTCTCGATTGAAAGTGTAATCGAGAATAGCATCAGTTTTATTCGAGTTGTTCACTCAGTCAATCGAGAATCAGTTAGACGTAATCGAGTTGGTCATGTAATATGATCGAGTTGGACATGTATTATGATCGAGTTGGACTTAACATATACTCGAGTTCTTTTATGACTCATTCGAGTTAATCTCAGTCCAGTCTTAAGTATTAGGTTACATTCGAGTTGGGTTTGTTATTAGTTCGAGAATTCAAAAAGTTAATCGAGTTGATACTTAGATATATTTGAGAAATGTTTCATTTCATTCGAGTTGGTACATAAACATAATCGAGAATCATTACATTTCATTCGAGCTTGAACAAAGTCTTATTCGAGTTTCATTCAAGGACACTCGAGATTGATCATGTGTCATTCGAGATGTATTAAGAGTCATTCGAGTTTGTTCAAATTTTTTTACTAAGTGTTGGGATTTTAATGTTTAAGAAAAATGTAACATTTTTACAAGAAATTGTTTAAATTTGTGATTTTCTAATATTGGTCTCTGAAAGATTGACTTTGGAATCCTGTCAATAATATTTTAATATTATTGACTGGAATCCCGATGCTTTAAACAGAAAAGAACAATTTTTTTATAATTTCTGGAAAAATGTTCTTTTTTTCTGTTTTGAAAGATTTCATTTGTTTATCTGCTATATCTAACATGTTTATTATGTTTTACAGGTTACAAATGGCTTCTCCAAGTCAATCCCATCATTCAAACTCTTCTGATTCCCATTCATCTTCTAACCATACCCTTGTTTCTAAACCTGTTCGTTCAGCTTCAGTAACAAGGCCTTCACCATCTACCATTATCCCTGATAATCAATTGGTTAAACCCAAGTATTGCTTACCATTCAAAAAAAATAATCACCGCCTCGATACAAAAGTTATCAAAGTCAGTCACCCAATCATCGTTGATATTCTCAAAGGACATCCTTTGGGATATCTTCTCCAGTATAAACCTTCCATTCATCAAGTTTACCTTCAACAATTCTGGCACACAGTTAAGTTTGTTCCAGCGGATGGTAACCACCACTTCAAGGTTACCATCGATCAATTCAAATCTAAGATCACTCTGGCCAGGCTTAGACACAATCTATTCCTACCCCGAAGAATCGATACCATTAATTTTCCAGAGTTAGCTGACTTTGAGGATTTCGTATCCGACGAGGAGTTGGTACATGACCTGATTTGCCTGGGATATTCAAAGCCTTTACCAAAAAGTTCAAAATTCCACCGCAATGGGCTGAACGGTGAATGGTGCACGTTGTTTGGAATTATCAATCGCTGCATGACATCTAAACATACTGGCATAGAAAGATGCAGTATTCACTGTCTCCAAATTTTCCACGGCATAGCATTCAATAAACATTACGATTATGCACAGTGTATATGGGAGGATCTAAAAGAAATTTTGCTGGCCAAGACTACCAATAGGTCAAGGAAGTTTGTTCCTTTACAAAGATTTATTCAAATCTTAATCCGAGGCATTCTCAGGGCAAACGAAAATATACCGAAAAGATCAAACTCTCAAAGATGCCCTAATTATATCATGATGAGCCTTCATGAAGTACCTGATTCTCTAAATGCCAACATCATGCCGATACCGGAAGCATTGCTAAAGTATGCAGATCAGTCAAGTAAAAATGTGAGGTTGTACAGAATAGATCACGCTCCCATAGTGACCCAAGAACCGGGTTCTTTGAACCAAGGAGTTGTAGGACGAGAGGATTTTCAGCAAGGGGCTAAAGTTCAGGGAAGCCGTCAAGTGTCTGAGGGAGAAGCGGGTGATGTAAGGGGTGGTGAGGGAGAAGCGAGTAGTTCTGACTCTGAACGTACATTATCAAACATTAATGAGGGAGCGGAGGAAGGTGATGATGATGATGGTGGACCAGCTCATGATGATGGAGGAGCTACACTACTAGATATTGTTAGTATTGCTCAACAGAGTGTGAGGGATGTCCTAAGCCAAGAAAGCCGGGAAATTGCCACAACTGCTGTTAGCTCCCAACAGGGAGTTAGCATTGAAGAAGTCAGTATCTCACTGACGATTGCACACCCCACCATCCACTCAGTCTCCTCTCAACAGGAGACTGTTTCACTTGAACACCGAAAACAAGCACAAATGCTATCCTATAATCCTTTGGATTTGATGGATATTGAATTAAGTACACATCTGCCCGAGTGTACGACTTCATTTCAATCACCAAGCTAGAAACGATACACACTAGGACACTTGCGTCTACTTTATTCGTTGAAGTAAGTGCAGTTGAACTCGGTGTCACTGCCGGAACATCCTCAGTCACGGAAACATTCGTTACTCCGTCACTTGAAGAGGGTGGAAGTCCAGTCAGAGCTACGACTTTGCCAACTCTGAGCACTGGCAACACAGAGGTTTTTTTTACAAGTTCCACTGTTGTGTCAACTGGAAGTCTTAGTGACCCAGTAGTTACTCTTTCCACATTCGTCACTGAATCTTCTTTGAGTCAAGCGTTAAATGTTGCTGTTGCTGGTGTAAACACTCATGTATCTGCTCAATTATCAGAGGTGATGGCTCAAATGAATAATATTCATAAATTTTTAAAAGGAAATCAGTTGCAGAGGAGTCAATGAAGCAACCAGATCCTAATCAAGCTATTGAAGAGCTGAGAGACTTGGTGTTTGAGCAGTTTGATGAGATGAGAGAGATGATGATAGGGTTAGAGAGTACAGTTATTACTGCTTTGGGAAATTTATCTGAACGGGTGGCGGCAATTGAACAGACTTGCAAGGCTCAAGCTTCTGCGCCCAAACGAAAGCATGATGAGCAGGACGATGACTCCGATGATGCTCCTCATGAGGGGGATAAGAGGAGGAAGCTTGATGAGCCTACACCGGGTATATTAATGATTACCTATCCAGAAAAAGAGTCTGAAGTTAAAGAGAAAGGAGAGGCAGGAAGCTCCAAAGAACCTACTGATGTTAAAAAATGACAGGAATTGATCCTTTATGAAGATGTTCCTAGTCGATTGAACATACAGTCAAAGTTATACAATTTTGATGAATATGGAGAGTCTGATGAAGATGAACAAGAAAAAGCATTAATGATTGAAGATGTTGTTGAGATTGAAGAATCATAAGATGATGATGTTATAGAGCTAACAGATGTTGCTGTTAGAGCTGAGAGAATAGAAGAGGAAGAAGTGTTGGTTCAAGAAATCTTATAAGATGATATACCTATACCAACGGTTGAAAAGCCTGAGGTTACGGTACAGGTAAAAGAAGAAGAGATAGAGTCATTTCCAGTCGAAAGTTTTTATCCTCCGGTTGTGAAAGTGGAGAATGAATTTGAGGTCATGGAAATATTTTTTGATGAGTATGTGCTAGCAGATGAGACTCAAAAGCAACATCAATTGAAATTTGAAGTTCAAAGGTTGGTTCAGTAAGAGATTGATGATATGTTGTGCCTTCTGAACGAAGAAGAAGTTAGAAGGAAAAAAGAAAAAGGGTCTGGAGCTTACGTGTAAGAAATCGGCTGAATACATTAGAAAAAAGAATAAATTGCCATACCTTGAAGACCATTTGGAGAAAAAGGCTTTCTGTAAAAAGCAAGCTCCTTGTACATTTCTGAAGTTGCTTAGAGTATTGGAGCCAAATCGACCAAATCCGGTGAACTGTGCAAGTTTTCTTCAAAACAAGGCTGAAAGTGCTGACAAGGTTAGAAGTGAGTTCCCGATGGTAGATCTAATTAAAGATTGAAAAGGATAGATTTGTTAAGATCTTTTATCCTACCTTCACAGTGACAAGATCGGATGGGAATACATGCACTTTCACAGAAGCTGATATGTTTTGGATGAACTTGGTAGACATTGAAGATCTGTTTGATGAATTGTGTAGAAACAAAAGAAATGAGCATTGCAGATTTGCTTTGAAGACTTTGTTTTATTTCATGCATATAAAGCTCGTTCTTATGTCTATCCAAAATCTCCAAATTGGCGTTGAAAGGGGTGTGAGGAAAATAAATGTGACTCCGCCTAATAGAGAAATCAAGTTTGCTGGAGAGCTGAAAGAGTTTCAAGTTATCATGGTCAAGCGTCCAGTTGTGATGTACAAAGACAAAAATCAAAAGCTGAGAGCTATGAGGACCATTGAGTTGAACAAGTTTTGTGATGGAACTCTCCAAAAAGTTTTGAGTGGGCTAAAAGGAAAGTTGGCTGCGAATCAGAAAAGAAAAACAAAGAAAGGAGCCCTCAGTACAAATGATAAGAAGCTTATAGTTGAAGTCATATCAAAGATAAAGTGGAGGCTCGCAAACAGAAAGAGTGTGACAAATTTTGAGATGAAGCTGGGGCTTTCAAGATAAAGACTTTGCTTATTTCATCAAAGGGGGAGATTGTTGGAAATCTTTTGTTGATGAAAAACAAAGTCTAGGGTTTATTTTGTAAATTGTTCAAAGATGTAATTATTATAAATAGATAGTTGACTTTTGTAAAGAAAAAGAACTGAAAGATTACACTTTTGTACACACGGATTACATAGAAAGGATTAGGGCTACGGTGCAAGTTATTCTCATTCTCATTTTGTAATCAATTCTGTGATTAATCCAAGCATTTGGTTAGTGTTCTTGATCTTGTTCTTTATTGATTGTATTGATAGTTGATTGATGTATAGGATTCATAATGCACAGGTTTGTTCCCTCTGATCAGCATGGGGTGCCGATGTTGATGGCCCAGTTATCTCTGTTGTTGAACTTGAATGTATAGTTACCCTAGCAACCGGAGCTCACTGAGCCGGTGCTTGTTGCGGAGGTGGTTGTTGCTGAGGGGCATAACCTATCCAATCATCTCCTTCGGGAGTGACAAAATCTAGATCTATGACTGCGCCAAAAAGGGGAGCCACTTGGGGCCTCACTTGCTCTAGCCTTCTAGCATTGTGGGATTGGCAATCAACAAATATTCGCTTGTCGATAACAGCAACTAATGTTTGTTCCGGTAGATTTGGTAACTCTGGCAGGAAGTGCCTGATGATCATCATGATGAATCTTGGATACATTAAGAATCTTTCTCGCGTTGGTGCAGAGATCTGGTTGACAAACTCCCCAAAGAACATCTCAGAAAAGCTATACGACTTGTTGTAGACCAGAGAAATCAACGCCGATTGTAGCTTGGACACCATTGTGTCGAATCCTGCCTTTTTCGGAGCAAAGCAGACCATGGTAACATGAACTAGCTAGCGCCATTGACCAATCAGAACACTCTTAACGTAAGAGGCCTTGGTGATGTCTTGAGCATATCCCATTCGTAGGAAGGCCGCCTGTTGGTACACCCTGTGTGACGACAGCAGTCTAATCGATCTGCGTTATGATTTAAGTAATATTCTGAATATTAACAAGTGTTTTGATATATATGTTTAATATGTGTTTGTCTGTTATTGATTGTGTGTTTGAACTTGATGTAACATATTACAAGAAGTTCAAGCATAAAAGTCAAAGAGTATGTCAAGCATAAGTTAAAACATAAGTTTCATCACGTAAGTGTTTAAGTGTATTGGTTAGATTCGAATATGTAAAGGAAGACATTCGAATCTGTGATAGATTCGAATGTATCCTTAGATTCAAATAGGTTAGATTCGAATCTGTCAGATGGACAGATTCGAATGAGGCCTTAGGCCAGATTCGAGGTTGGCCCACAACAGACTCGAATCAGGGTCTATAATTAGGGATAGACTCGATTGATTAGCAGACCTTTGGCAGAATTCGTGAGGAATTTAGCAATAGGCGATCTCGAGTTTATCAGCTAGGTGAGTCCCGTTTCGGAGAGAATTAGTACGTAGGATCGTTCGTGTGTCGTTCGTTCAGCGTCTAATAGTCTCCGTGTTTCCGTTGGTTGAGAGTTGTCCGTCTAACCGTCAACGAGGATTCCGCACTCGTTAACGGATCCGCGTCTAGATAGATCTGTCAGTGGTAGACCTTACAAGTGGTATCAAAGCCTACGGAGTGTTCGTGGTGTTCTTCGTGTTCATCAGATACATTCTAGGTTTCTTGACGCTAGTTGGACGGTTTTTCTCTCAAAAACGTGTTTTTGAGCTTAGCAAATTCATATTCGGGAAACATTTTGTCGTTTTTCACGTTTTTGGTCGAAATCATTGTTTTTCATTTGAAAATTAGTGATTTAATCCATAAAACGTCAAAAAAATCAAAGTGTTAGCCGTTTTTCGAGTTTGCGGCCCTCGAATCTATAGGGGTAATTAGGGTTATACTTTATTTTCGAGTCTAACCAAAATACGCTCCTTTCGAGTCAATTTCAGTCAGTTTCGAGTCTGTGTTGTTTCGAATCTGTTATTACATTCGAATTGGATCTCGAGTCTATACTGTTTCGAGTTTGTTTCGAGTCTATACTGTTTCGATTCTGTGCTTCGATTCTGCTGAATTTCGATTCTATTGTGCCTTCGATTCTAAGGGTGTTCGAATCTATAGACTCCTTCGAATCTGTCATCACTTCGAATCTAGGGACTTCCTCGAATCTGACATTATTTCGAATCTACTTGACTTTTAAGACTTAATCGAATTTAATTTCAAAAGATTAAATATTAATTAGATTCGAATCTATCTAGATCCGAATAAGTTAATTTAAATCAGTTTCTAATTAAATTAATTAAGTTCAAATTCAAATTCTTTCAGAAAAGATGTCAAACCTTCAGAAATTCCTTGAGATGGATCACGAAGTTGGGAAGGCCAATGCACCACCTAAGCTGATGAAAGTTGAGGATTACTACTGGTGGAAGGATAGATTCACGGATTTTGTACGATTCAACGACATGCGCATGTGGGTGTGCATTGATGAAGGGTACATTCCACCAGTCTCTGAGGTAGAAGGCCGTCAAAAGGTTCTGTCATATCAAATGATGAAAGAGGATGACAAGAAACTGTTTGAAGCTGAAAACAAGGCTTTCTCTATTATCCGAATGGCGTTACCTCAAGATATCTTGCACACATTTCGGACTCAAAGGACGTCGAAAGAACTTTGGGAGTCTCTTCAGAAACGGTGTGAGGGTAATCCACGGGTGCGTAGAAAGCGTACAGAACTGTTAACCCAACAGTTTGCAATTTTCAAGGCTCTTAAGGATGAACAGTTGGATGATATTATCACACGATTTTATCATCTGATAACAGAGCTTGAAAGTCATGGTATTGAGTATTCTGACACAGACAAGAACAACAAGCTTCTTGATGCCCTACCGGCCAAATGGGCTATGTATGTGGCTATGATTAAGCTGAATGAAGATAAATACTATGCTCAATCACTGGATGACATCGTGGGAACGTTGAGGGCATACCACTTCGAAATGATAAAGGCTGAGACTGATTACGAGCAAGTCCAAAATCCGGCTATGTATTTTGGAAAGACATCAAAATCATCAGTGACAGCTGATCAGAAGAGTGCTACAGCGTTTTTCACCGGAGAAACGTCATCGCCACCAGAGTCCGAAGACTCAATGAATCGCGCGTTCTTAGGGTTAGGAAGATCGGAAGAACCGCAACCTCAAGTCCAACAGGCATCGACCAGTCAGAGCTATTCTAAGATGCCAATGAGCGCAAAGTCGGCGGAAGAACATCTGAATCTGCTTGCTTCGTTTGTGGCCGCATACGGAAATTGCGTTCAAGGGAAGATCAACGATCCGGCTCTTTGGGATGAAGACTACGATCAGGTCGACCCTGATGACTTAGAGGAAATGGATCTGAAATGGCAACTGGCCATGGTAACCCAACGGGTTAAGAGATTCATAAAGAGAACTGGGAGGAATCTACAGATGAATAACAAGGGGATAGGTTTTGATAAGTCCAAGGTGAAATGCTATAACTGTCAGGGATTGGGACACTTCGCCAGGGAGTGTCAAAGACCGAAGGTAGAGACATACCAGGGGCAGAGTCAGCATCAAGGACAGTACCAAAGTCAGTCCCAACAGAGATACCTTCCGAGTTCCTCGTCTGGTCAAGCCAATCTAGCGGGTCTGATATCCAATGTCACTTCTGACAGACAGCTAGATGGTTCCTATGACTGGAGTTCACATCCGGAGTCCAATGCTAGAGCTTTCATGGCTGAAGTTACGGAGAATGGTTGTGATGAAGATGAGCAGACCACAAGGGAAAACAGTCCGATGTGGGTAGAGAAAGCGAATGATCAGACCGTGCTGGAGTTTGCTGCTCAGATGGCGAACGTGGAATCTGATAACTCTAAGGTTAGTCTTTCTATTTCTCTATTTCGTGATTTATGTGCTTTATGTGTTAGTTCTAATGATAGGTTAAATCTAGTCTTAGACTCACATAAGACCATAGCTGCTCAAAATGAAAACTTAAAAATAGAAAATGCTAGCCTAAATGATATAAAACAAGATTTAAAAGAAAAGCTTAAGGCTGATGCTCAAGACGTAATAGTTCTAAAAGACAAACTGAGTGAGCAGTGTGTTAGGATAGAACTTATGTATGAGCACGTAGAGGCCTTGACCAAAAGTCTGAAAGACAAAGAAGAACTCGGTGTTATTTACTGACACTGAGGCGTTAGTGCTAAAGCCGGGATTCAAGATACCTGAAGATTGGATATTGATGCGGGCTCCAAGGAAGAATGACTTGTACATGCTCGACATGAACAAGCCAGATAATTCGATGGGTCCGATCTGCTTACTATCAAAAGCTTCGGAGACGGAATCGGTTTTGTGGCACAGACGCATGGCTCACTTGCACCTAAGGAAAATGAACTACATAACAAAGAATGGTTTGGTGCAAGGTGTGCCTCTGAAGAGCTTTCAATTTGAAGACAAGTGTCTACCGTGCATGAAGGGCAAGCAACATAAAAAGACACACAAGTCCAAGAAGCTGAATTCCATAACCTCGACATTCGATTTGTTGCATATGGACCTTTTCGGCCCTATCAACAAAAGGAGTATAGGAGGTAGTTGGTTTTGCTTAGTTATCACTGACGATTACTCACGGTTTTCTTGGGTTTTCTTTTTAGGTACGAAGGACGAGACGGCTACAAAGCTCATCGGGTTCTTAGACCAAGTGGAGAATTCCTACGGAACAAGGGTTAAAAATATACGTAGTGATAATGGGACTGAATTTAAAAACTCTGTAATTGGTGTATATTGCCTATCAAAGGGCATCGTGCATCAATTCAGTGCACCATATGAACCTCAACAGAATGGGGTGGCCGAACGTAAAAACAGAACTTTGATTGAGGCTGCAAGGACCATGCTTTCGGATTCAAAGCTTCCTACCATGTTTTGGGGGGAGGCAGTGAATACCGCGTGCCACATTTTAAACCGAGTCCTTACAGTCAAATCATTGAACAAAACATGCTATGAAATTTTGAATAAACGGCCACCTAACTTAACTGGATTCGAACCGTTTGGAGTACCATGCACACTTTTAAGAACAAAACATCAACCGAAGTTTGGTGAAAAGGCTGACGAAGAATACTTCCTAGGTTATGTGCCAAACTCACCAAACAAACGGGTTTTTAACAAAACGAGTGGTACTGTGGAGATTGTGTATAATATTGAAGTCACAAGTTATACACATGAACCCCAAACAGGTCCGGAATGGATATTTGACTATGATAAGTTATTTGAGTCATTTAACATTCCTTTGGATGATGCTGCAGGTACAATCGATAAAGACATGGCGACGTTGCACCTAAATGACGATGGCCATATTTTTCCAAGGACCACGTTCGAATCTACGTCCGAGCCTACTGCGACTGTAGATGGGTCTCCAGAAGTTGCTAATCCAGAAGAACCTAACACTGAGAATCAGACTCAAGCATCAAGTTCTGCCTCTGAGGAAAACGTCCGTGAGGAAGAGAATGTTGAAGCTGAGCCTGTTCCCCCTTTAGGTGAAATAGGATCCAACTTAGGAGATAATCTAAGGGTAGACGAAATAGAGACCTCTAGGATTAACAAGAACCATCCTATAGATAGCATCATAGGAAATCCTAACGAGGGTGTGAGGACTCGGAGTAGTGTAAATAACAACACTGTGTTGTTGTCGATGATAAATGACTCCGAGGCATATCATACATGTCTATATTCGTGCTTCATATCGCAAGTAGAGCCCAAAAACGTGCAAATGGCACTTAAGGACAACTCCTGGGTTGAAGCGATGCAGGAAGAACTTTCACAATTTAGGAAACTAGAAGTGTGGGAGTTAGTTCCGTTACCTCGTGGGGAGATTGCAATAGGAACCAAATGGGTTTTCAAGTGCAAGAGAGACGATCGGGGTATAGTCACGCGCAACAAAGCGAGATTAGTTGTAAAGGGTTTCAACCAAGAGGAGGGAATCGATTACAACGAAGTGTTTGCACCAGTAGCAAGGTTAGAAGCAATTAGGTTGTTTTTAGCTTTTGCCTCCTTCAAAGGATTTAAAGTATATCAACTGGATGTTAAGAGTGCTTTCCTGTATGGGAAAGTGAAGGAGTTGGTGTATGTAGAACAACCGCCCGGGTTTACAGATCCTAAATATCCTGATAGAGTATATCGATTAGATAAGGCTCTTTATGGATTACATCAGGCACCTAGGGCATTGTATGAGACTCTATCCAACCATCTTTTAGAAAATGGCTTTGAGAGGGGTAGGATAGATAGTACTCTTTTTGTGAAGAGAAAGGGAGATCATTTTATCTTGGTACAAGTGTACGTAGATGATATCATTTTTGGATCATCAGACGAACAGATGTGCAAAGATTTCGAGAAGGTTATGAAGTCTAAGTTCGAGATGAGTGCTATGGGGGAGTTGAATTTCTTTTTGGGGTTACAAGTTGACCAGAAGAAGGAAGGCATGTTTATCCATCAGACCAAGTATGTTTATGACATATTGGAACGGTTTGGGATGGAAGGAACAAAGTTGACTGCCCACTTCAGCACGCCGATTCAAGTGAATCACAATCTCGGGCCGGGTACTGATAGTGATACCGATGTGGATCCGACTTTATATCGGGCCATGTTTGGGTCACTTATGTATTTAACTGCTTCAAGACCTGATATTATGTTTGCTGTTTGTATTTGTGCTAGGTTTCAAGCGAATCCGAAGGAGATGCATATGAAAGCTGTGAAGCGGATTCTACGATACCTCAAGTCGAAACCGAAGCTGGGACTTTGGTATCACGCGGAGGGAGATCTAGAGTTGGAAGCGTTCACAGATTCGGACTACGGAGGATGCAGCTTGACGCGCAAATCAACGACTGGAGGTTGTCAGTTCCTAGGAGGGAGATTGGTGTCCTGGCAATGCAAGAAACAAACATCGGTAGCCGTGTCAACGTGCGAGGCCGAGTATGTAGCTGCTGGTAGTTGCTGTTCACAGGTTCTGTGGATACAACAACAATTGCGGGATTATGGTTTGGCTTACACTCAAACTCCAATTAGGATAGACAATCAATCTACTATTGCGATAACTAATAATCCAGTTAAACACAGTAAAACAAAGCACATAGACATAAGGCATCATTTTATTCGTGATTGTGCTGAAAAGAACTTGATCAAACTGGTAAAGGTGGCAACTGAAGATAATAATGCTGATTTATTTACCAAAGCGTTTGATAAGTCACGTTTTGAGTATTTAATTCAACTTAATGGAATGCGCAACCCAGAGTAAATTGACCTTAGTAGTATTTTATTTTTTTTTATAGTGGTTATATTTCTTTTTTTTTTCTGTAGTCTGCTAATTTAGGAAAGTTTCTAATTTAGGAAAGTTTCTATTTTTAGCAGGTTTCTATTTTTAGTAAGTTAGTAGGTTAGCTTAGTTTACTGCTTTTTGCTATGAAAAACAAAAGAAAAAAAGAGAGAAAATTACAAAAATACAAAAAAAGAGAATATCAGAAAAGGAGTTAAGTCTTAGATACATAGGTTCAAAGTGACGAAAATTAGCACCGTCGTTACAGACTCTAAGTGTTTAGGCTTTCACACATAATGCAACTAAATCCTAAGTGTTATACTTTATTTAGTTCGATGTGTTGGTAGGCATAATACATATAGGGAATCACAAGGCTAATAAAATATTCTAGAAAAAGTCAAGCGTGTCACTAGCTTAGATGTATGACCAATCGGTCTTAATTTTTATGTACAAGACATACAAACATTGAGTCTAAATGAGGTATGCAAACTTTCTGGGGATGTATAGCAACATCAAATACGTCTGAAATTGGAAAGAATAGAAATATCATGAAAAACTGAGAGTCGAAAACATGCAACTCTGTTGTACGTAAGTACAGACCTGTTGTCTCTGTTTAGATTCGGGTTAGCAGACATGTCGCTTTGTTGTACGTCAGTACAGACCTGTCACCGCTATCTGCTAACTTTAAGAATAAACCTTAAGTCGAACTAAGACACTTTGTTGTATGAGAATACAGACCTGTGTCCGATGTTTGTCTTTTAAAGAAAGTTTGCAAATACCAACAAGTTAGAATTTTTGTCTGTGTGCCTTGATCATAAAAGTATGTCTATGTCTGAGTCACGTAAGATAATTTCCTGATAAATAAAAAGGCCAAGGGATATTCCGAAATGTAGAGTGTTTAACAGGGTAAAATACCAACAATCGGCTAAGTGGGTATGTCACGACAAACAATCAAAGGAATTCAAAAAATTCCTAAGTGTGAAAGTTTAAGTACTGAAAGTTAGTATCGGACATCGCTATCTGATTGAACCTTTCTTAGACTATACTCACCAAAAATATGTTGTTTGGTATTTAGCTTAGCTTGTAAATTTATTTTTATAATTTAAGTCTAGATTAAATTTTTTAGTCAAAATTTTATTTTATTTTATTTTATTTTATTTTATTTTATTTTTACCTTAGTTTATTTTATTTTATTTTAGTATAGTTTAGTTTTTACTTAGGTAAAAGGTCAAAAGTTACTAAGGGTGCATTCAAAGATGAATAAAATATACAATGCGTGAAATATCTGAGCTTAGGGTAAAAGAGTTGGCATAGATTATCTGGTTACACAATACCGTAGAAAATAGTTGGAAAAGTTGAAGTTATTTCAAAATTTTCCGAAATTTTTCTAAGTGTTGAAAATTTCGAATCTAAGACAGACTCGAATGTGAGATACTTCGAATCTGTCAGTAGACTCGAAATTGCATAGACTCGAAGGTAGTTAGTATATAAATGTCCACAGTGAAAGCATTTATTTCTCACTGTTCTCGAATCTGATTTCTCGAATCTGTTCTGGCGATCTCGAATCTAATCTCGAGTCTATCGTATTTCCACTAAACGACATTTCGTCGATTCTAAAGCTTTTGTGGTCGATTCTACTTTCAAATCTAGGTATAAGCAACATGATTGTACAAGATTTTGGTGGTTTCATACACAAATTTGGGCTTAAACATCACATTTTGATGTTTTATTGGTCAAAATAGGGTTATTCATAAATAACTAAGTTAGGACCTATAAAATATCAAATTAAAGGCATAAATCAGTGATTAGAACTTAGTTGAACTAAAGTATGTGATTTACCTAGTTCAAAATGGTTAAAATCTTGGATTTTTGTTGAAAAAAGAGATGTCGGCCTTTCGAATCTGATAATGGACATTCGAATCTGATCATGGGTTTCTCGAATCTATCAATAGATTCGAGATGACCAGATATTCGAATCTGTCCATCAGACTCGAATGGGGTATATTCGAATCTGTCCATTACATTCGACTATGGGCACTTCGAATCTGTTACTCTCGAATCTGTACTTCATTTATTTTGTTGAATTTAAATTTTATTAAACTTGTGGAAATTTAATTGTGTTAGATTTTGTATTTAATCAAATACAAGATAAAACAAATTTGAATTTAAACAAGTTTATTGATTTTTAATAATAATCTAACAATTTTATGTATTGTGCAGATATGGCGCTTCGTGCTTTTGTTCCCAA